>CM029015.1:74398160-74658159 GCA_016801055.1 Panax notoginseng | reverse complement strand
TTATTAAATGTTTTATTTATGTTTCAAGTAATAAAGTTAAATTTATGTTTTTACATATATAAAGATGTATGGGCCAAAAACTCATCAAACTTAATTAAAGGCTCTAGAAGAGCGATTATTCATCAAACTTAATTAAAGTCTTTGGAAGAGCGATTATAATATTGTCAAATAGCACACAACTTTGTATTGATGGTTCTTTATATTCTTCTGAGACAAGCAGAAATTTACTCAGCTTTAAGGATATACATTATAATAGTTATTATATTGAAACCAATAACGAAGACAGTGAAGAATTTCTTTATATTACTTCAATAGTATCATGTCAGAAGTTCATATTAGAAAAATTATTTATTTTCTCTTCTGGGTTATATTATACTAAAATGAGAATAGTTGAAACAAATGTTGTAATACACCTGAAGTGTGCAATACACCAGAAGTGTTCGGATCCAAATGTTTTTATGATTTGACATGATCATCTAGGATCAATAATGATGCGTTAAATTATTGAAAACTCCCATGAACATCCCTTAAAGAACCAGAAGATTCCTTTATCGGTTGATTATATCAAAGTAAATTAATTAACAAAACTATCACATTTAATTATTGTTATGTATATTCAAGTATTTTATGATTTTACTTGATGCATTAACCAGATGGTCATATTTATGTTAAACATTCTGTTGCACATACACATACTCAAAATGGTGTAGCTGAATCATTTATCAAGAAACTTCAATATATTTCCTGACCTTTGATTATGAAATCAAAATTACTTATTTATGCTTGGGGTCATGCTATTTTACATGTTGCATCATAACCATAACATGTGATGTTTTTTTAAAAGCACGTTTTGAGGATTGTCATTGTTAATGAAACAGTCTTCCCACCATTAGGGGGAGAAAATTCGTTGCCTGAAGCACGACGTGAGATCGTTGCCTGGAGCACGATGGGAGATTAATTGGAATGTTTCAACGTTATTTAATCTTGATCCTCATACAAATCAATATGAACTAGAAGTTCAAAGGATTATTCATTTGCAATGTATTACAAATCAATTACCATAATTATTCACCGATAATAAGAAAAATAGTGATATCTCACATTCTAGCTGCTAATACTCTAGCAGGGATTGAAGTCCCTATAGGACAATCAGTTAATACAACAACAAATTGAATCAAAGTCACACCTGAAACATGAAAGAATGATCGTTGTTAAAGATAAAATTCCCCAGAAGAAGAAAGTACAAGAAAAATAAGTTGCAGCCTATAAAGAGGCTATATCCATGAAACAGGATACAAAAAAAATTATTGATCTATCCAAAACTTATGAACAAAAATCTACTATAAATAAAACTCTTGAAGAGTTATCCCTTGAAGAGGATGAGTTATCTCCTTAAGAGGATCAGGTACCTGAAAATAAAAAGATCTCGATACATTATGTGTCGACGTCGGGATTTTTATTTGTCCCTTTTTCGTTCTTGTCTTTTGGTGTTCTCATGTTAGGTGAGATTTGTTTGAAAAAATAAGTTGTGAAAAGGTCCGACATATATATGTCGATGAGCGGACTGTAAGAGTCGCCAGTTGGTTTTTTAAATGGTTGTACCAACACAACCGAGAAAAGATTTACACATTGACCTAGTGATGTGACACTGCTTAACGGGTCTGTGAAACCGAGATTCATTAGGGTCCGGGGACTTGGTTATGCGGAGGGAAGGTGTTAGGCACCCCCGATATCCGTGTTGCCACGGTGACCGCCACTTTTCAATTAAACTGTTATATAAATGTGTGTGTGTGTGGATCAATGTGCAATTATCTGGAAGTAGTACTATACCTCGTTCGCACCTATATACAAAGGGTTTGAATTTCTATATAAAAATTTAGTTTTAACAAGATATAGCAATGATGTTTTGTAAAAAGAGGTTTTTCAAACCTTTATGCTCAATAGTAATTGAGCCCTTTGATACTTCCATTTTTATTTAATGTCCGGCTTGATTGATTTTATTTTCGAGATGCGAAGCATCTTCGAGAAAATAATATACATAGTAGTGCTGAATTCCTTGTGGGCATGAAAGTCGTCTAAGGACATTCAAATACTGTGAATAATTTACAAGCCATGTACAGCTGCAAATGTCCATCACGGGAACCGAATCTAGATTCAGTAAACTGAATCTGTGATCACATGATTCCTAGGCTCACATGATGTAGCAACTCATATCAAAGCTGTAAACAGTTATATATATATATATATATATATATATATATATATATTTTTAAGCTATAAACATATATATATATATATATATATATATATATGTGTGTGTGTGTGTGTGTGTGTGTGTGTGTGTGTATGTGTGTGTGTGTGTGTGTGTGTGCAGACAATCAACCACCATGAGGGATTGCAAATGTAAATAAAGCTATAAAGCGATCAACCGCCTTGAAGTAAACTCCAAGCGGGACAAAATGTAAAAAAAGCAATAAAAGCAATCAACCACCTCGAAGTAAACTCCAGGCAGGACAAAATATAAATATATATATATATATATATATATATATATATATATATATATATATATATATATGTTTAAAAGCGGTAAATGCACCGGATGTAAAATCCAGGCTCATCGAACAGAGTTTGACAACAATTTATATATATAAGTATATATATACATATAAAAGCAGTAAACGTTTCGGATATAAAATTCAGGCTTATCGAACAAAGTTCGACAACAGTTTATATATAAGTATATATATATAAAAGCAATAAGCGCTCCGAATATAAAATTCAGGCTCAATCGAGGCATAACTCGATAATGTTAGTATATATATATATATATATATATATATATATATATATATATATATATATACAAAAGAAATAAAAAGCCACGGACCGAAGTCCGGGCATACACACGCGACATGACTCTCAGCGTTAATAATAGTGTGTGCACTTGTGATGGAGAAAGGCTTAATAAAAGTAAGAAGGCTTACAGTGGACTGCCAAAGAAGACTTCAATAGCTTTAAATAGATGAACACTCGGCTCTCGCCGATAAAATACAGCAAAGTATAAGCTCACAAGTGTTTAGAAATGAGAAAGCACTTAGTTTATAGTGTGTACAGAATAAATTGGATAGGGCATCCTTGCCTTTTCTCTATGCAAAATGGTTGCTCCAAGCCCTCTATTTATAGAGGGGGGAGCCGCAGGTGTACCTGCGGCTGCCCGGGGTGCCCTGGGCTCTGCGGGTCCTACCGTCTCGAAGTACGTGCACACGTGCAACGTGTTATCCGCTCGAACTTTTAAAACTTCAATCCAGGCATCCGATCGAGGTGTATAAGACCTTTTGCGACATGCTGTTGTCGAGAGCTACACAAAGACATGGGATTAGAGGTTGTACGAAGTCAAGAAGATGGGACCATGCCCTTGGTCTTCAGGCTTCAAATTCTATCCGGTGTGTTGTCTTGTGTAGTAGTCACTCGGGATTGGAGCTCTTTGGTTCTTATAGGACATTTCTGTGTAGAATGTATGTCTGAATGTTGTTGAGACGGCGTAATATGGGATCGAGATGGCAAAATGATGATTCTGCCTCTCACCGGGGTTATCTCTTGTTTGAGTTGATTTAGCGGTCGTTGCTCAGGTTTATCTCTGAGATTAGACTGCTGCAGGTGTTGACCATCCTTAGGGTTGTCTCTGAGGGGTGCCTGACCTCCCAGGGTTATCTCCGGGCTTGGGGAATGAGTGCCTCGAGGCTATCACCGAGTGTTGAAGCTGACTGCTGGAAGCGAAAAGTAGCATTTTCGGGGTTATCTCTGGAACTGCAACTGCATTCCTCGGGGTTGTCTCCGAGGTTGGATTGAAGATCCCGGGGTTATCTCCGGGATTGAGACTGAATATCTCGGGGTTATCTCCGAGATGGCAAATTTCTCCGTTGTTGTCTCCGAAATTGTGACTGCAGTCCTCGGGGTTATCTCCGAGGTTGAAACTGAAGATCCCGGGGTTGTCTCCGGGATTGTGATGGAATATCTCAGGGTTATCTCCGAGATGGCACAGAGTGAGTATTCCAGGGTTGTCTCTGGGATTGAGTTTAGCTGTCTTCCAAGGTTATCTCTAAAAGACGATTCTGCCCTCCTGCAAGGTTAGTAACAGGAATGCAAAATTTTAAGTGTCTACAGATGCCCCTCTTTATAATATTCATGCAGTGTAATGGCATGGATAAGATAAAGAATACTAGACACTTGAAATGTAATAAGATATTCATGATGCAATGTACTGCAGCATGATGCAAATGTATGATGTATGTAGTTTTGTTGGACCAGTTTCTAATGGGATGTGATGACCGTTACCCCCATAACTGGTGATGGGGACTAGAGTTATCACGAATAACTCTGACGAACTGCTTGGATGTGTGATCCCAAGTTCTTAGGAACTTCAAGGATGTTGACGTTGAGGTTATCACCAAAGTCCTTAATCCTTGGTACAGATTTTCCGCCATAGATGTTCTTCTCATGTGCAAGAGACTCTGTGGGGAAGTATTTTGCCTTTTGAGGATGTGTATAACATATTCCATCATCGGTCCTCCCCGATGAGGATGATCTTCCCTGGTTTGTATTGCCAAGTCTTTCCAGTGTTCTGTTAGAGTTCATGCCAACAATTTATGTTTATCAAGGTTGCTTGACTTTCGCTGAAATATACATCAACGGATGAAATCCCTGCTGGGGATAATGTCAAGGCTGCTTAACCTTTGTTGACGGGTGCATCAACGACTGAAATCATCGGATGGTTTTCGATGCTTCGATGGGTTTACTTGCCATTGGCCGAGTGTTGCCAAGGTTGCTTGACCTTCGTTGACATGTACATCAATGGCTGATTTGTATGAAGTTCCCACTGGGGGGAAATGCTTTGGAGTTGCAACCTCAAACTGACGGCATCGGACCTTCGTGAGGTATTACCGACTGTAGTTTGCAATAGTTATGATTATTGGTATAGTAAACCCGTGTTTGGTGAATTCCAATGAATGACATGTAGACCCGTAGTTTGGTCCATGAAAACTAGGATTTCAGGCTTTTTCACTCAATTGCGTAGCATTCTTTTTCCTGATTTGGCCTTTTCAGCTTGTGAAATCTCCTTTGCAACTCGAACTGGACCGAGCCGGAGGGGTGGAACCCACCCAGGGGAGCCACAAGTACACCTGCGGCTAACCATGGGTGGCCTTTAAGGCAGCTGTGGCTTTCACAAGTCATTTTCAAGTTGCACCGCACAGGAAATCCGAGAGCTCTTCTTCATCTGCTGAATTCGGGCGTCTTTCTGTAAATTCTGTCACCGTACAAGTGTTCTACGCTGTCCTGGTAACGTATTTATGCCTTCTTTTCTAGTTTCTATCCGTTGGAAAATGACTTTTTATATGAAATGCATCTAAACACATAGTAGTGAATATGTATGCTCATATGTCTTGATAAAAAATATTCAACATAGTAAATATTAGTATTTAACCATGCTGAACATAATGATATAAAAAATTTGACTTTTAAAACAATCAAATTGGTACCTTTTTCTGCTATTTTCTATCCTATTTGAGGACAAATGAGCAAAGGTATTAAATCAAAATAATCTGGGTAATTAGTCTAGTATCATGGATTGTGGCTTTAATTTTTTGTATGCATGCAGGATGTTTATGACTGTAGGTAGGTGTGCTGCTGAATGGCCACCTAGTCATGCCTATGTGCATGTGGATAATCCTATTTACAAAGGAGGCTCTAGCAAAATTTTCCAACAGTCTAGGAATTGGGTAGACATGCATGTTTAACTCTACTGTAGGCATATGTTAAAGTAATGCATGCATGCATATAGTCATAAAAATGCTCCAGATTAGAATTTACCACACCCTTTCTGAGGTGATTTGGAGACTTGTATCCAGATTTTATGGATCCGGATCAGCCGAGTAGTTCTCGCAATACCACTTCAGGTGTGCAGAGGAAGGCTTCTGAAGTGCCTCGATCCCGTTCAGTTAAACAGCCTCGTCGTTTGGCGGAGGCAGTGATACGTCCTATCCGGGTTAATGCACAGGATGTCGAGGATGAGGAGGAGGATGTACCGGTAGCGGCTCTAGCTCCTGCTGCTCATGTTCCCCGTAGGGAGTTTCCAGGCATTCAGGTGGCTATTCCAGATCTTATGGGTGATTTGAGTCGCCACCCCTCAGTTTACTTACATACAAATAAGGTAAAAGTTGGGTTTGATCTTCCTTTTTCCTATTGAGGAGGAGTAAGGATTTTGACATTGATTTGCATGTGATGTAGGTTCCCGGCTTTACCTAGCCTCGAGGGAACTGGTTCAGCATACGCTCCCTGTATCAGGCTCTGCATCCCGATTATCGAGGTATTGTGCATGGTTGGGGCTTTGGGGCGTTCTTTTCCATTTTTCTCTGTCGTTGTCCTTAGGGTTACCTCAGGGCATTGTCTGAGTGCTGGTTTCACCAGACTCAGTCTCTCCATTTGTTGGATTGTGAGGTGATGATGACGCCGATGGATTGGTAGTTTATCACCGGTATAAAGTTTAGAGGGGCGCCAGTGCCATGTACGACGAACATTACCCCGATTATCGTTAGATCCTTGTTGGGAGTTCTGGCTGAGGCATTCAAGGGTAGGACCGTCCGTATGGTTCCTTTGAGCGTAGATGCTATGAGTGGGCTGTTGAGTGAGCCCATGCCCGCTGATGTGAGAGTCAGGGATCATATTCTTTGGCGATTGTTCCTGGTTATTATCAGGGGTTATTTCATAGCAAACAACTCTTCCACAGTGTCATTCACTTTGATTAGCGCCACGCGGGAGATGAACCGTATTGGAGAGTATGACTGGGGCTCCTACACCTTTGCCTATTTCCTCAGGGGAATGCGCATGCGTTCGTAGGGCTTGACAGAGGCTTGGCTAGGATTTTACCCGTTTCTGCTGGTGAGTATTTCTCTTTTGATTTCCCATGTATAGGTTAAGAGTGTTCACTGACAGTAGATATTTTGCATTGTGTTGGCAGTTTTGGGCCTATGAGAGGCTTCCATGTTTGCGTCCTGTGAGTGTGTTAGGTTTAGATACCTATCCACGAGGACGGCGGTGGCATCACTCCATATTGACGGAGGTTCCTGTAGCAGAGGGTTTCACCCATTGTCGCTTACAGTTGGAGTTGTTGATAGTTGATGTCATCACTTGGGTTCCCTACTCTGGGGAACACTTGATCATTGGATTTGAGGATGGATTCCCGACTGGTGTTGAGCACGTGATATCCATCTATAGGATTCCTCTCCTCACAGATGGAGGATGGGAACTCTATTTAGGAGAGTGTGCTATTAGGAGTATCACAGGAGAGATTCGTATACCGATCTTACCTCATGCCAGGTGTTATTGGCCTGTGTTGTAGTCACCTGTCGATGACATCCCATTGATGGGTATTGATGGATATACTTTGTCAGAGGGTTCACATACTCAGGATACACTCTATCATTGGTGGTCCCCTCGTACCATTAGAGCCCAGACCTGCACCACTCAGTTTATGGGGGATATGGTTCCTGGATCCGTGATAATGACGGATTGGCTGGCATGTGTCCGAGATCCGACTCATTCGACATAGATTGATAGTTTGACCCGACAGTTGGACCGGGCACATTTTTTCATCCGGCACTTGGGTAGAGATCCTTCAGAGGCAGATACTTTTGATCCTTCCAGCTCAGGCGTTGGCCCCTTAGGTGACCCATATGGCCTTGCCGGTGTAGATCCTCCACTGTATAGGCTTGAAATCCCTGTTGATAGAGATCCAGTGACTCAAGAGGAGTTACATAAGGTGGACATGATTGATGATGTAGATATTGACACCATTGTCTTCTTCTGATGTGTATTCTCATTTATCTCTTTTGATAGGCCTCTGTTAGATATTGGGTGGCTGTGCCCCATTCTCGTTATATCTTTTGATAGGCCTCTGTTAGTAGTAGGGCGTTTGTGCCCCATTTCCCTGTATTCTTAGATGTATAGAGATGATGTATGTAGATGATGATGTACTTAGGAATGTATATACTATTTTCCATTCCCTAAATCATATTGTCACCTATTGCTTATCATGCATGTATCATATTATGCATATGTATGTATGTCCAGAGATATTCAGCATTGACCTATGGATTATCTTATGATACGGCCTACCCAGATGTCTTCTTCGACAGTCAGTCGCATAAATCACACCCCACCAGTGTTGATAGCCTCCCATCTGAGGTCGTGGTATGATAGCATGTCACCTCTAGATAGGGTGACCATTGATCAGTTATTACAGCATTCTATGACCCTCTTGATGTTTTAGATTCTCGCAGGCTTTGTAGAGGGTATGTTGGAGCATTGGGTACCGGAGAGGAAGGTTTTTCGGTTTGGGACCCAGGAGTTGACTCCTACATTAGAGGAGTTCGAGCGGTTGACGGCTTTACCCTTAGATAGCCCTTGCGTTCAGATGGCTGTTGGAGATATGCGTTGGCAGTTCATGACCCTTACCGGGTTGCGGTGTAGAGTAGTAGAGGATGAGATTACATCCGGCCATGTATTGTGTGACGCCCCCAAAATTAGGTATACATGACCCATCTTGGGTCGTCAGATACAAAGTACAGAATACAAATACAACTTACTAATACAACTGTCGTGTACAATACGACAAAACATAAACTGTGAGTTTGAATACAAATATTATCTTCTAGAGAGTATTCATACTCAAAAGGAGGACTACTAACTAATACTATCATTCGAACCATCACTCCGTTTCCCGACTTGCCCCAGCTACGTTCTCATTTCCTGAAGAGAACAGTGAAAGAAAGGGTGAGCTCAACTAGCCCAGTAAGAAATATTATGACTAAGATAATGCAGAATAAATTATCGTTAGCCTTCAACAATGTTAAACTGATAAAATATAATAGAATCAAGTTTAACTGCAGTGGAACAAGCAATCCATTAAAAGAGTCAAGTAGAAAATAAACTCTACTATCTTTTATGATTTAAAAGGTTTTTCAACACTGTTATCGCTGTGACTCAGCTTAATAAAACAATCCACATCATCGAATCACCCCTGCACTACGGCCAAGGATATTCGTGTATTCATTAATGGTCATGATCATGCCAACAACTGTCCATCAATGCACTACGGGCCAATGAGGACTTTTACCACATCATTTGTAACATTACGGTCATGATTATACCGAATAATCCCTGGTCATAATCATACCAAGTCCATCTATGCATTACAGGCCACAGATGACTTTCAATATTTTATAAACATGAGGATGATGACAATGATATAAGAATTCAATAAAATAAGTTCAAGAATTAATTTATCCAATAATTAACAACGTCCAAATTGTCAACATGATACTGTTTTGTGGAGTAACTTCAAGACTGATCAGGAGATATTTTCATGAATAGATACTAGATGAAGCGCAAATATCAAGGATATTCCACTAATTTCATAGAGTATAGAAGTCAAAGTTTTAATCAACTGAGTATAATAAGGAATGGAATAACAAAAGAAATCATCATGCATGCGATAGACCGCACAGACAGGTTATTCTTAACAGAATAATAATAATGGAACCAGGTCCGGCGTAAAACATACAGACAGGATGTTCCAACAGAATAATAATAAAAACGGAACCAGGTCCGGCGTAAACGCACAGACAGGATATTCCGACAGAATAATAAATAATGGAACCAGGTCCGGTGTAAAACACACAGACAGGATGTTCCAACAGAATAATAACAAGACGGAACCAGGTCCGGTGTAAAACACACAGACAGGATGTTCCAACAGAATAATAATAAAAACGGAACCAGGTCCGGTGTAAAACACACAGACAGGATGTTCCAACAGAATAATAGAAGAATATCACCAAGTATAGGGTAGACCGCGTATACAGGTTAATCCAACAGAATAATAAGAAATGGAATAACAACAGTTCTCTTCATGAATATGAAAGAATAACACCCCTTACCGTAAAAGAACTGAATATAGAAGTAGTGAAGTAGCAGAATACTCTTCTTCTTTCTCTCTATAATTTCTCTCTATAGTTTCTCTCTCTAGAGTTCAGTGAATTCGTAAGAAAATAATGAAGGAATGAGCTTCTATTTATAGGAAAATGGAATGCATAGTAACTAATTCATGAACGGTCCAGATTGATTTACTTTAATCTGACGGTCCATATTTAAAGAAAAATCTTTTAAATAAAATATAATATATTCTATTTATAGAATAACTTTAATAAAGTATTCTGTTTTATATAAAAAGATTTTACTATGCAAAACACTATGCACAATAGAATATAATATATTCTATTTATAGAATAACTTTAATAAAGTATTCTATTTTATATAAAAAGATGTTTCTGTTTTATTACGTTAATAATACGAATAAAACAAAACTTCATTATCGCTAAATAATTCATATTATTAATTGACAATAATTGAATCAAACTGAGTGACTTCTCACATAAGCATCAATACCGTGTGCTACTATGCAACCACACGTATTACTGTACTTTTACTACCGAGTAGTTCAACAATATCAACGGTAAAACTTCCGCCGTTATTTTTAATAAAATATTTTTGTTGTTTTCTCAATCTGACAATAATTCCGTTGTGGGGTCCACTAATGATTGTGCCGTCGTACGAATATTCCCCGTAAATAGTAACTCATGAATAGTACTTCGACACAAAAAGTGTCCTAAATACTCGAGTGAACAATACTAGAGTGAATAGTAATCTGTGAATAGTAATTCGTGAATAGTAACTCATGAATAGTACTCCGACACAAAAAGTATCCCAAATACTCGAGTGAACGATACTAGAGTGAATAGTAATTTGGGTGAATAGTAACCCATGAATAGTAACTCGTGAATAGTGACCATGTATTTTATGACAACTTGTTTATTTTAAAAAAAAATTCACATATCACCCTTAACTTTAACCTTTTATCAATTTAACCATTTATCAAAATAGAAAAATTGAATACTTTATTTCATAAAATTCGGGGTCTCACAATCTCCCTTCCTTATGGAATTTCACCCTCAAAATTAACGTACGTACTTGATATTCGAAAAGAAGAGAATATCTTACTTTCTTTTCGGATTGTACCTTTCCGGATAATTCTGTTCTATCATAATTTTTTCATTTCTCATCTCCTGTATTTCTTATGTGTTGTTGGTCGTTACCTTTTGCTTGAACTGAATCAACACTCTCATGTGCTTCATTGCTTATCTCAGCATTTTCAGATGTCATTCTCAAACACTATCACAAAACAAGGGTTAATTAACATATCACATATTATCCATATACTCTGACCGACCAATTAAATACCAAATAAACTTAGGTAGGTCATACTAGCGAAGGAATTCCCCGTCTCTCCCCTCCTAGTTCTTATCTCACATCTCAGCCAGGGATCATATCCCTAAGCTCTGATACCAACTGTGACGCCCCCAAAATTAGGTATACATCACCCATCTTGGGTCGTCAGATACAAAGTACAGAATACAAATACAACTTACTAATACACCTGTCGTGTACAATACGACAAAACATAAACTGTGAGTTTGAATACAAATATTATATTCTAGAGAGTATTCATACTCAAAAGGAGTCCTCATTACATTTATTAACACACTATTACATATAATAGTGAGGACTACTAACTAATACTATCATTCGAACCATCACTCCGTTTCCCGACTTGCCCCAGCTACGTTCTCATTTCCTGAAGAGAACAGTGAAAGAAAGGGTGAGCTCAACTAGCCCAGTAAGAAATATTATGACTAAGATAATGCAGAATAAATTATCGTTAGCCTTCAACAATGTTAAACTGATAAAATATAATAGAATCAAGTTTAACTGCAGTGGAACAAGCAATCCATTAAAAGAGTCAAGTAGAAAATAAACTCTACTATCTTTTATGATTTAAAAGGTTTTTCAACACTGTTATCGCTGTGACTCAGCTTAATAAAACAATCCACATCATCGAATCACCCCTGCACTACGGCCAAGGATATTCGTGGATTCATTAATGGTCATGATCATGCCAACAACTGTCCATCAATGCACTACGGGCCAATGAGGACTTTTACCACATCATTTGTAACATTACGGTCATGATTATACCGAATAATCCCTGGTCATAATCATACCAAGTCCATCTATGCATTACAGGCCACAGATGACTTTCAACATTTTATAAACATGAGGATGATGACAATGATATAAGAATTCAATAAAATAAGTTCAAGAATTAATTTATCCAATAATTAACAACGTCCAAATTGTCAACATGATACTGTTTTGTGGAGTAACTTCAAGACTGATCAGGAGATATTTTCATGAATAGATACTAGATGAAGCGCAAATATCAAGGATATTCCACTAATTTCATAGAGTATAGAAGTCAAAGTTTTAATCAACTGAGTATAATAAGGAATGGAATAACAAAAGAAATCACCATGCATGCGATAGACCGCACAGACAGGTTATTCTTAACAGAATAATAATAATGGAACCAGGTCCGGCGTAAAACACACAGACAGGATGTTCCAACAGAATAATAATAAAAACGGAACCAGGTCCGGCGTAAACGCACAGACAGGATATTCCGACAGAATAATAAATAATGGAACCAGGTCCGGTGTAAAACACACAGACAGGATGTTCCAACAGAATAATAACAAGACGGAACCAGGTCCGGTGTAAAATACACAGACAGGATGTTCCAACAGAATAATAATAAAAACGGAACCAGGTCCGGTGTAAAACACACAGACAGGATGTTCCAACAGAATAATAGAAGAATATCACTAAGTATAGGGTAGACCGCGTATACATGTTATTCCAACAGAATAATAAGAAATGGAATAACAACAGTTCTCTTCATGAATAAGAAAGAATAACACCCCTTACCGTAAAAGAACTGAATATAGAAGTAGTGAAGTAGCAGAATACTCTTCTTCTTTCTCTCTATAATTTCTCTCTATAGTTTCTCTCTCTAGAGTTCAGTGAATTCGTAAGAAAATAATGAAGGAATGAGCTTCTATTTATAGGAAAATGGAATGCATAGTAACTAATTCATGAACGGTCCAGATTGATTTACTTTAATCTGACGGTCCATAGTTAAAGAAAAATCTTTTAAATAAAATATAATATATTCTATTTATAGAATAACTTTAATAAAGTATTCTGTTTTATATAAAAAGATTTTACTATGTAAAACACTATGCACAATAGAATATAATATATTCTATTTATAGAATAACTTTAATAAAGTATTCTATTTTATATAAAAAGATGTTTCTGTTTTATTACGTTAATAATACGAATAAAACAAAACTTCATTATCGCTAAATAATTCATATTATTAATTGACAATAATTAAATCAAACTGAGTGACTTCTTACATAAGCATCAATACCGTGTGCTACTATGCAACCACACGTATTACTGTACTTTTACTACCGAGTAGTTCAACAATATCAACGGTAAAACTTTCACCGTTATTTTTAATAAAATATTTTTGTTATTTTCTCAATCTGACAATAATTCCGTTGTGGGGTCCACTAATGATTGTGCCGTCGTACGAATATTCCCCGTAAATAGTAACTCGTGAATAGTACTTCGACACAAAAAGTGTCCTAAATACTCGAGTGAACAATACTAGAGTGAATAGTAATTTGGGTGAATAGTAATCTGTGAATAGTAATTCGTGAATAGTAACTCATGAATAGTACTCCGACACAAAAAGTGTCCCAAATACTCGAGTGAACGATACTAGAGTGAATAGTAATTTGGGTGAATAGTAACCCGTGAATAGTAACTCGTGAATAGTGACCATGTATTTTATGACAACTTGTTTATTTTAAAAAAAATTCACATATCACCCTTAACTTTAACCTTTTATCAATTTAACCATTTATCAAAATAGAAAAATTGAATACTTTATTTCATAAAATTCGGGGTCTCACATATTGTCCCAGCGTTTCTTGATAGACATATTCGGCTCATTGGATAGCTACGCACGGCATTCTGGGGATTTTATCACACCAGAGGATCAGTGGCATTTGGCCAGAGTGGATGTACTCGTGATGTACATAGTGGCATATGTACATGCCACGGTATATGGATGAGATGGACATAGGTGTCATCATGGCAATGAGAGCTCTCAGGGAGGGTCATACCATCATTCCAATGATTGTGGCAAAGACGTTGAGGTCGGCCACATTTTGCAGCACCTACCCTGTAGGGGTATTTACAAGCAGCTTGGTCATGTTATACGTGTGGTTTATGTCACACTTGAGGCTGATTGGTACTTTTCGACGACACGGGTACTGCTTTACCCATGATATAGCTATGTCTTACTCCTTTCAACCACCATCGAAGTGTACAGACGCTATGTCTTGGTTTGTATTCTTGGCAGGGATCGGAGATCCGTTTGGCATCCTGTCGTGTACAGGGCTCAGTTCACCCTATAGCTTCATTACTCATGCTCCTGGCATGTATTATCTCCCTCTAGCTAGTTTGAGGGGCATGGCTACCTACCACCCATTGGCTGTGATGTCACAGTTTGACCAGTATCAGGACTTCCATCTTTTTGAGGGGGCATTAGGTCAGCGTGTGGCTTCTCGCCATTTATCAGCAGAGGACCAATCCCGGGTGTATGCTTATTGGGATCAGTGTGAGAGAGCTGATTTTTCTGTTAGCCATCCGGGCTGTTCATCAGAGTATTCTATGTGGATGGGGATAGAGACTTCATTGGCCGTGGTAGTATCCACAGTGCCCGGTATTGATTCAGATGGTGGAGAGCCCATAGAGGACATTGATTCTCCCACTGAGGAGGAGCCATTCACTGGGTTGCTAGCAGCTCTTGTAGATTCTCCCAGTACGAGTGCTACTGTGATCCAACATTCAGCATAGTATTTTGAGCAGAGTCTCCATCTGATGACCTTCGAGAGAGATCAGGCTAGAGCCCTGATGTTGATAGCTCTTGATGGGAGAGATGCCACTCTGTCAGAGAGAGATGAGGCATTAGCACATAGAGATGCCACTATTATTGAGCGGGATGAGGCCATATTAGCCAGAGATGTAGTGATAGTCGAGCGGGATAATGCCATATCTGCCCGGGATGTAGCTGTAATAGACAGTACCACAGCGAGGTTCCTTAGTGCTGGCATCATTGTAGAGATGAGTACGTATATTGACGAGCACAGCGTTACCATGTAGATGGTTGTAGATCTGTTAGCTCGCATAGAAATCGTTGTACAAGAGACCACATCGCTACCTCCTTCTTCTGAGAGGGATGCCATGTTAGACTTGATAGCTCGTATATACACTGATTTGTAGACGGGCTTGTATTTTCCTGTACAGACTAGCTTAGCCATTTTGTCATGTTTCACATTGTATATATCAAACATCATTATATATAGCAGGGAAACATATTTTGATCACTTCCCTTTTAGTTATTCCTCGTTGATTGCTTGATATTTATCTGTTTCTTCAGGGCTTGTGATCTTGATGTATTCTGAATTCCTCCTTGATGGATGGACATTGAGATATCTCTGGATATTTCAGAATGGATCGTTGATCTGTGTGTATTTCCTACCATCTTTGGTGTCTTTGGACTGGTTTCTGTATGTAGATGTGGAGAGGAATGTGGCTTACCTCTCTGAGGTTGACTGCACCACAGATGGTCGCTAGTACTCCTTTGTATGGGGGAGCCCAGTTAGTTCCATCTCTTATGGATTGGTGTTTCTCTTTGAGGAATCAATCGCAGCTTAGATGGTCGCCGATTCTCCCGTTTACATGAGGAGGTCAGGTAGTTCTATCCCTTTGGTTTAAAGCCAATAAAATGTAGTGGATTGAAGGATGATCCCAATACCATTGACAAGTTAATGTGTTTTGGTAGGGGGTTCGACCGAACCATGACTGGCTGCCTACGTACTCCTATTGAAGAGGAGATCAGGTCTGCGTAGTTCGAACCTGGTGTAAAAGGTTCAGCGCTGTATGGTGCCAAAAGGGAGTATAGATGTGTTTTTATTTTTTTTGTTTTTGTAGTGAGAAAGGTGTAGAAATGTTTTTGTTATTTTTATTTTATTGCGACCTGACCATATAAAATATGGTTGCCTACGTACTCTCGTGTACCAAGGAAATCAGGTCGGCGTAGTTCGCCCCCATGTTCAGGACAGTTTGCAGCCAATGGAAAGTTTGATCCCATGTTCAGGATAAACTACGGGGGAGAAAGTTTAATCCCATGTACATGACAAACTGTAGGTATGAGAAGTCTTATCCTTAGTGGGGTAAAACTGCGGGTGTGAAAGGTTCAATCCCTGGTGGGATAACTGGAGTTGAGTAAGGGTTCAAAACCAAGTGGAGAGAAAAGGATTTGGTGATCCGAAACCAGGTTGCTGGTTAGAAAAGTGTGTTTGTCCCTGATGGGGCAGATGAGTGTGAAGAGAAGTTGTATGTAGTGAAGGGTTAGAAAACCTGAAATAACTGGGGATCTGATGATTCAAAATCAGGATGTTTGCTTGATGGTGACCACAGACATAGTACCATTTCACGGTGTCCGAGTTGATAAGCTGTGAAAATTCATCGCCGTCCATTTCCTATAATCTGAGAGCACCCCCTGTCAATACCTCCTTGACAATAAACGGGCCTTCCCAATTCGGGGCGAATTTTCCCTTAGACTGATCTTGGTTGTCCATGATCTTTTTCAAAACCAAGTCGTGTTGTGTAAACTACCATAGCCGAACTTTTCTGTCGTAGGACCTGGCTATCCTTTGTTGATATAACTGACCGTGGAAGATAGCAGCGGCTCACCTTTCATCTATTAGAGACAATTGGTGATACCTATCTTGTACCCATTGGTCTTCATCCAGCTGAGTGTCTATCAATACTCTTAGGGATTCCATTTCCACTTCTATGGGGAGTACTGCTTCCATCCCATAGGGATTCCATTGCCCTAATGGAAGTTCGCATTTATGTTCTGTAAGCTAACAAAGTCAGAGGCAATAAGTCAGGCCATCCTTTGTGGTTGGCAGACATCTTTTGCATGATCTTCTTGATGCTTTTGTTAGCCGCTTCAACAACACCATTCATCTTTGGATGGTAGATGACGGAGTTGAGATGTTTGATGTGGAATTTACTGCACAACTCCTCCATCATTTTGTTGTTGAGGTTCTTAGCATTGTCTGATACAATTACCTCTGGTTGTCTATATCGACAAATGACATTATTTCTGATGAAAGCAATGATGACTTATTTGGTAACCCTAGGGAAGGAGGTTGCTTCTACCCACTTGGTAAAGTAGTCGATCATGGTGAAGATAAATCGATGCCCATTACTGACTTTGGGCTTGATGGGCCTGATCACGTCCATTCCCTACATTGAGAAGGGCCAGGGTGAACTCATATTGTGGAGCTCCCTTGGAGGGGCGTGGATAACATTCCCATGAATTTGGCATTGATAACATCTCTTGACGTGATCATCACAGTCAGCCTTGAGTGAGAGCCAATAATGCCCTGTTCTGAGGATCTTTTTAACAAGTAGGGGGCCGCTCATTGTGGGCCACATACTTCACCATGGATCTCATCCATGAGCCTCTGAGCTTGGTCCTTGTCCAGACATCTAAGGAGACCTAATCCTGCATCTCTGCTCAGGTAGAATTTTATAGCTAGTCGATGAATCTGCCTTCTTTCAGTTGGGCTCGCCTCAGCGGGTGTAGATCCATCTTGCAAGTACTCCTTGATATGCTAATACCAAGGGTGTTGGATGGGAGGTAGCTCATCCGATACTTCTCCAATGTAATTCCTATAGGCTGGAGCCTTTTGTTGGACAAATGTGATGGTTGGCATATTTTCTTTGTCAGGTATGTTGATCAAGGAGGCCAAGGTTGCTAGTGCATCCGAGAAATCATTCCTATTCCAAGGAATATGGAGGAAGGATATTTCTTCAAACTCCGAAGTCATTTATAGAACCTGCCGATGGTAAGGCAGTAAATGTAGACCTTTGGTGTGATATATTCCTGTGGTTTGCCTGATTACCAACTCGGAATCTCCAAAGACAGTTAACCGTCTGATGCCCATTGATTGGGCAAGTTTTAGCCCCATGTTTTGATCATTCTTAAATTTTACTCCACTATGATTACTTATGAGGTATTTTTGGGCATGGAATAGCTGAAATACGAATCCTTAATATTTATTCTTTTGTTTCACTGGATTCGTTTTCTTTAAAATATTTTTCATCATCCTCAGTCCTAAATGATGATATAACTGAATATCTTTGGCCTGTAGTGCAAAGATGAATGATTTTTGATGAATATCTTTGGCCCGTAGTGCAAAGATGAACAGGTGTTTAGATGAACATGACCAACTGATGAATATCTTTGGCCTGTAGTGCAAAGATGAATATTTGATTCCAGATATATATTGATTGATGTTACATGGATAAAAGATAGACGATGAACTTTTAAATTCATATATAGAAGATAGTAGACTTCATTCTCTACTTAACTCTTCTAATGAATTATTATTTCCGCTGCGAATATTGATTTAAAACTTGTTGTCTATTGTATTCTATTAGATTTTTTCCTGTTGAAGACTAACGATAATTTGTTTTATATTATCTTAGTCATAATGTTCTTTACTGGGCTAGTTGAGCTCACCCTTTTCCTTTTGTTCCATTTTTCTTCTCAGGAGGCGAGAATGTAGCGAGTACTAGTCGGGATAAGGAATGAAGGTTCTAGAAAGTCGTTTTAGTAGTCCTCACCATTTTTGTAAAATAATGTATCAATAATTGTAATGAGGACTTATTTGAGTGTGGATATTGTCTAGATGGCAATATTTATATTTAAACTCACAGTTTTTATGTTGTATTAATAAAGTTGTAGTTGTTTCTATACCATGTATTTTGACGACTCAGAATGGGTGTTGTATACCTATTTTGGGGGCGTCACAGTTGGTATCAGAGCTTAGGGATATGATCTCTGGCAGAGATCGAGGAATAAAACTAGGAGGGGAGAGACGAGTAAATCCTTTGCTAGTATGTCCTACCTAAGCTTATTTGTTGGTTGGTCAGAGTATAGGGTTATTATGTTGCATGTTAATTTTTTTAATTAACCCTTTGTTTTGTGGCAGTATTTGAGAATGGCAGCTGAAAATGTTAACAATGGAGTAAATGAGACCGTGG
This sequence comes from Panax notoginseng, assembly GCA_016801055.1. Taxonomy (NCBI): domain Eukaryota; kingdom Viridiplantae; phylum Streptophyta; class Magnoliopsida; order Apiales; family Araliaceae; genus Panax; species Panax notoginseng. The sequence goes on along the minus strand of CM029015.1, from coordinate 74,638,941 downwards.
GGACACCTCTAATCACCAACCAGGATAATGTGATGTCTGGCGAAGAAGGAATTAGAGATATCCATGTGGTGAGTGAAGAATTAATAGTTGCACCCGAGATAGTCGCAGAGGTAGCAGCTGAGAGTGAGGAAGAAGAGGAAGAAGAGGAACCAGAGAAGAATTTATTAGAAGAATTTTATGATCGAAATTTAGAATTACAAAATCGTATTCATGAGTTAGAAGAGGAGGCTGAAGAACGGCAGACGGTCGTGGAGCAAAGATATGCAATAATTCAAAATTGTGTTACCCGATGTGCGATGCTTTAACAGAAGCATTCTTTGGCAGAGTATAAGATATTAGAGCTAGAATCTGAAAATACTATGATCAAAGTTCTGAAGAAAGAAGAAGCAACCGAATGAATGAAAATGGAGGTTGCATGGGTAAAAGCCGCACGACGCGTTGATATTGTAGAAATCCAATAAGGCCAAAATAGATGAAATAAATTTCGCTTTTTGGACAGCAATTGGGAGAATCCAACATCGAGTTCGGAATTACCCCGTGCAGAGCGGTCAACCCCAATTCAATATGGATCGGAGAGTAATGATTCAAATCATGGATCAGGAATGCGAAGAAGCAATTAAGGGTGGAATATGCCCTATAGCGAAAGTCAATTCTAGCGGTAATAATGACACCAAAGGCTGGCCCAGACAAGTCAAAATGGGTGGTTCAAGTGAGAGCGCTTTTCGTAACTTTCCAAAAAGCGAGGAACCGAATGAAGGTATCACGGGTTAGTTTATTATAAATTCTTGCAAAGTCTATACCTTATTAGATACCGGTTCTGCCCATTCATTTATCTCTCCTGCTTGTGCTCAACATTTAAACCTATCTGTGGAGACTCCGTTAGGAGAAGCTTTCATCACATCCACTGTTTATAAATCTTATTTGATCCAAGTTGGCACCATTACCTTACCTGTTGACCTTATCTCTTTAAAGATACTTGTATTTGACGTGATTTTAGGGATTGATTGGTTAACTACTCATCATGCTAAAATTGATTATTTTCGTAAGGTTGTTAGTTTTCATATTCCTAATCAACTTGTTGTTCGAATTCAAGCAACTAAACCATTAGAGTCAATCACTGTCATATTAAGCCATAAAGCCATTCGTTTATTGAAAAACGGATGTCAAACTTTCTAGCCCATGTCATGGACTTGAAAACGTCAGATTTGAATAATATTTCTGTTGTTAGTGAATTTCTTGACGTATTTCTTGATGAACTTCTTGGCCTACCCCCAGAGCATGATATTGAATTTTGTATCGACTTTGAACCCGGTACAAAAACCCATTTCTAAAATCTCATATCGAATGACTCCTATTGAACTTCAGGAGTTAAAAACCTAACTACAGGAGTTGGTACCTTAGCCTCTATCTGGTGACTTCCTTTGTGGAATGCATCGAAGCCAGACTCTCTGTCGCAGACGTTATATTCGTGCGGTAGTAAACTGATAGGTGCCATTGTGACGTGCTATCCAAGATTAGGATATGAGTCATAGTTGAGAGCAACCTAAGTCAGTAATTGAAATACGTAGCTTTCTAGACTTAGTTGGTTACTATTGAAGATTCATGGAAAGAATTTCTCAAATCGCTACTTCGTTAACTCAGCTGACTTGAAAAGATACAAAATTTGAACGGAGTGAGGAATGCGAAAAGAGCTTTCAAGAACTCAACATGCGGTAACGACGATGACTCGAGCTGTTGAAAGACTATGACCATACCATTCAATATCATTTTGGAAAAATCAACGTGGTAGCTGACGCATTGAGTAGAAGATCATATGCGGGTACGAGTGCAATGTTATTAACACAAAGGCCCATTTTGTATGACTTGCAAATGATGGAAATAGAGGTAAAGGCTCCAAGTACCCACGTGATGATATTAAGCATACGAGTAGAACCGACTTTAATCGATAAAGTTAAAGTTGCTCAAGCCACAGACCCGGAGCTGATGCGTATGAAGAAGAAAGTACAAGAAGGTGATATTCCAGAAGTAAGAATCGATGAAGAAGGAATACTTCGAGTCCACTCCAGACTTTATGTTCCTAACGATTCTGATTTGAAGTACAAGATCATGATGAAGGCACACAATACACCATTTGTAATCCATCCTGGAAGTACCAAAATGTATCATGATCTTCGACATACATTTTGGTGGAACAATATGAAGAGAGAGATTACAAAGTTTATCTCAAGGTGTTTAACTTGTCAACGTGTAAAGGCGGAGCATCAAGTGCCAAAGGGTCCATTACAACCACTTGAGATTCCAAAATGGAAGTGAGAACACATTACCATAGATTTCGTTACGGGTCTTCCCACAGTTTCTCAAGGCATAAATGCTATTTGGGTTATTGTTGATAGACTAACCAAGTCTGCTCATTTCTTGCCAATACGGGAGACTTATTCCCTTGAACGTCTTGCTAGTATGTACATAAATGAGATTGTGAGGTTGCATGGCATGCCAGTATCCATAGTTTCGGATCGTGACCCAAGATTCAGTTCAAGATTTTGGGTTAGCTTACAAAAAGCTATGGGCACGAATTTACGGTTTAGTTCGGCATACCATCCTCAAACAGACGGGCAATCAAAGAGGACTATTCAAACTCTTGAAGATCTATTAAGACTTTGTGTCCTAGATTTCAAAGGAAGTTGGGATAAGTACCTACCATTGGTGGAATTCACTTACAACAACAATTATCATGAAAGTATAGGTGTGGCTCCATTTGAAGTATTGTATAGACGAAAGTGTCACTCTCCAGTATGTTGGGATGAGGTGGGAGACGCAACGTTGTTGGGACCAGAGTTGGTACGAATGACTACAGAGAAGATCCAAAAGATTCGACAACGTACACAGGATCGACAAAAGAGTTATGTGGATCTTTATCGAAAGGACGTGGAATTTGACATTGGGGATCATGTATTATTGCGTGTGGCTCCATGGAAAGGAGTTACAAGATTTGAGAAGAGAGGAAAGCTCAATCCATGATTTATTGGTCTATTTCAAATTCTTGACCGAGTAGAAAATATGGCCTATAGACTCGCGTTACCTCCAAGTATGTCTCGTGTTCATAATATTTTTTATATATCTGTGCTACGTAAATATGTGAAAGACCCAAACCACGTTATTGAGTTAGAACCGGACTAGATAGCCGAAGACTTAACGTATGAAGAGGTACCTGTCAAGATCTTGGATAGGAAGGAGCATGTCCTACGCACGAAGGTCATACCATAAGTTAAAGTTTTATGGAGAAGCCATGCTATTGAGGAAATGACCTGGGAGTTGGAAACAGAAATGAAAGCAAGGTATCCTCATCTTTTCGAAAAACCAGGTACGTACGTCAATTTCGAGGACGAAATTTCATAAGGAGGGGAGGTTGTAAGGCCCCAAATTATTAATAAATAAAATTTAATTTCTTCTATTTATCATTTTGAAATAGTAAGAGTTGATTTGATTAATGTGGTTAGTTATGGGTAAAATACGCAAATAATTTAAATAAGCAAGTGGTTATAAAATATTCATTTTTATCGGAGAATATTCGTTTGGTCGTGGAATATTCTTGTTGTCGAAGAATATTCGTACGACGGCGCAGCCTTGTGTGGGCCCCATAACGAAAAGCGATTGGATGAAGAAAACGACAAGTATAAGTTGTTTATAAATAACGACGTAGTTGTTACCGTTAATACTGTTGGAATACCCGGTGGTTAAAACACAGTAATACGCGTTGTTGCACAGTAGCACACAGTGTTGCACCAATTATTGATTCTTACGTAAGAAGGCACTACTCAATAATGGTTATAGTAATTACTGTTCAGTATTTTATTTTATTGATTCAATAATTGCTGCGTTGATATTTTATATTACTGTTGTTTCAATAATTGTCACTACACAGTATTTTTCATTATCGGAGCAATAATTCATATTATCTGAATAATATTATTAGATAACATTATTGACAATGTCTAGAAAGTTCTGTCTAAGGAGAGGTTTGGTCACCTAATTGCGCGCATGTAAGGAAAAATCCTTATTGGAAAGCCCCCTCTTTCCTGGGAACTGCCTGGTTGTCAGTATTGTGATTCGATAATATTATTTGTGAATAATTAATTATTGATTTATATGATGAGGAAAATATTCATTTTATGTGGATATAGATGAAATTTTTTTTTAAAGTGACAATTGTTGAAAATCGATATTTTATCTTTTCTGATAAAATAATATTTTATTATATTATTATAATATAATAATGATGATATTTTTACAATGAATGTGGGATATATGAGTATATGAGGAGAAAGAGTATCTTTGTTGCAAAAGTTGTTTAAAACATGTTAAACATGTCTATGGGCCCATTTCTTGACTGATATTTGATTATAGCCTGTAAAATTGCCCGTTTGTAGATTTCAGTCAATTTCTATTTGGAATTTAGAAAAAACTTTCTTCTGCAAAGTTGTAGAGAATTGAATTTTCTATAAAAAGTCGCGAGATTTGAATTTTCTGACAAAAGGGCTATTTATTATGAATTATTGAAGTTCCGATATTCCTGAATAATTGATTTTTGGAGTTTAAAATATTTTTAATAAGAAAAACATTTTTTTTTTCTTTAAATGAGGTGTGTGTGGCTGATGCTGGACCAGATTTGTGTGCATAGGAAATTTTGATATATATATTAATATTATATTAAATTTTCTGCTTTGGTGTTCTAACCATTTTCCTATAAATAGGGTGCTTAGGTTAGAATTAAAAATCACTCCAGAAACTAAAGATTTCTCTCTCGATATTTTGAGCGTATTCTTGTGAGTATTTTAATACTGTGAGTGTTGCTATACGTTGCAAGTTCAAGTCATAGCCTATATCCGGTGTTTCAACTAATAGTACTGTCGTTACCAGGTAAGGGATGCTATTTTATTCGAAAATGATATTATTACTTCACTATCATTGTGCCGAAATATTGGTTGATTTTTTTTTATCAAATTTGGAACTTTTCATGTCGGGGTTACTATTCACGAGTTACTATTCATGAGTTACTATTCACGAGTTACTATTCACGAGTACTATTCAAGAAGCATGATGATGTTTTTTTGTGAAATTTCTATCTTTTAGTGTCGGAGTCACTATTCACGTATACGACACTATTCGCGTATACGGCACTATTCGCGAATACGGCACTATTCACAGAAAAGTTAAATTTTTGTTTTTCGTCCAAAATATCTATTCTGGATACTAGCTTTGATTGTATCCATGTTTTGATCATTCTTAAATTTTACTCCACTATGATTACTTATGAGGTATTTTTGGGCATGGAATAGCTGAAATACGAATCCTTAATATTTATTCTTTTGTTTCACTGGATTCGTTTTCTTTAAAATATTTTTCATCATCCTCAGTCCTAAATGATGATATAACTGAATATCTTTGGCCTGTAGTGCAAAGATGAATGATTTCTAATGAATATCTTTGGCCCGTAGTGCAAAGATGAACATGTATTTAGATGAACATGACCAACTGATGAATATCTTTGGCCTATAGTGCAAAGATGAATATTTGATTCCAGATATATATTGATTGATGTTACATGGATAAAAGATAGACGATGAACTTTTAAATTCATATATAGAAGATAGTAGACTTCATTCTCTACTTAACTCTTCTAATGAATTATTATTTCCGCTGCGAATATTGATTTAAAACTTGTTGTCTATTGTATTCTATTAGATTTTTCCCTGTTGAAGACTAACGATAATTTGTTTTATATTATCTTAGTCATAATGTTCTTTACTGGGCTAATTGAGCTCACCCTTTTCCTTTTGTTCCATTTTTCTTCTCAGGAGGCGAGAATGTAGCGAGTACTAGTCGGGATATGGAATGAAGGTTCTAGAAAGTCGTTTTAGTAGTCCTCGCCATTTTTGTAAAATAATGTATCAATAATTGTAATGAGGACTTATTTGAGTGTGGATATTGTCTAGATGGTAATATTTGTATTTAAACTCACAGTTTTTATGTTGTATTAATAAAGTTGTAGTTGTTTCTATACCATGTATTTTGACGACTCAGAATGGGTGTTGTATACCTATTTTGGCGGCGTCACAGTTGGTATCAGAGCTTAGGGATATGATCTCTGGCAGAGATCGAGGAATAAAACTAGGAGGGGAGAGACGAGTAAATCCTTTGCTAGTATGTCCTACCTAAGCTTATTTGTTGGTTGGTCAGAGTATAGGGTTATTATGTTGCATGTTAATTTTTTTAATTAACCCTTTGTTTTGTGGCAGTATTTGAGAATGGCAGCTGAAAATGTTAACAATGGAGTAAATGAGACCGTGGGGACACCTCTAATCACCAACCAGGATAATGTGATGTCTGGCGAAGAAGGAATTAGAGATATCCATGTGGTGAGTGAAGAATTAATAGTTGCACCCGAGATAGTCGCAGAGGTAGCAGCTGAGAGTGAGGAAGAAGAGGAAGAAGAGGAACCAGAGAAGAATTTATTAGAAGAATTTTATGATCGAAATTTAGAATTACAAAATCATATTCATGAGTTAGAAGAGGAGGCTGAAGAACGGCAGACGGTCGTGGAGCAAAGAGATGCAATAATTCAAAATTGTGTTACTCGATGTGCGATGCTTTAACAGAAGCATTCTTTGGCAGAGTATAAGATATTAGAGCTAGAATCTGAAAATACTATGATCAAAGTTCTGATGAAAGAAGAAGCAACCGAATGAATGAAAATGGAGGTTGCATGGGTAAAAGCCGCACGACGCGTTGATATTGTAGAAAAAGACGTCCGATCCAATAAGGCCAAAATAGATGAAATAAATTTCGCTTTTTGGACAGCAATTGGGAGAATCCAACATCGAGTTCAGAATTACCCCGTGCAGAGCGGTCAACCCCAATTCAATATGGATCGGAGAGTAATGATTCAAATCATGGATCAGGAATGCGAAGAAGCAATTAAGGGTGGAATATGCCCTATAGCGAAAGTCAATTCTAGCGGTAATAATGACACCAAAGGCTGGCCCAGACAAGTCAAAATGGGTGGTTCAAGTGAGAGCGCTTTTCGTAACTTTCCAAAAAGCGAGGAACCGAATGAAGGTATCACGGGTTAGTTTATTATAAATTCTTGCAAAGTCTATACCTTATTAGATACCGGTTCTGCCCATTCATTTATCTCTCCTGCTTGTGCTCAACATTTAAACTTGACTCCGGAGAAACTAGACTTTGACCTATCTGTGGAGACTCCGTTAGGAGAAGCTTTCATCACATCCACTGTTTATAAATCTTATTTGATCCAAGTTGGCACCATTACCTTACCTGTTGACCTTATCTCTTTAAAGATACTTGCATTTGACGTGATTTTAGGGATTGATTGGTTAACTACTCATCATGCTAAAATTGATTGTTTTCGTAAGGTTGTTAGTTTTCATATTCCTAATCAACTTGTTGTTCGAATTCAAGCAACTAAACCATTAGAGTCAATCACTGTCATATTAAGCCATAAAGCCATTCGTTTATTAAAAAACGGATGTCAAACTTTCTAGCCCATGTCATGGACTTGAAAACGTCAGATTTGAATAATATTTCTGTTGTTAGTGAATTTCCTGACGTATTTCTTGATGAACTTCTTGGCCTACCCCCAGAGCATGATATTGAATTTTGTATCGACTTTGAACCCGGTACAAAAACCCATTTCTAAAATCTCATATCGAATGACTCCTATTGAACTTCAGGAGTTAAAAACCTAACTACAGGAGTTGGTACCTTAGCCTCTATCTGGTGACTTCCTTTGTGGAATGCATCGAAGCCAGACTCTCTGTCGCGGACGTTATATTCGTGCGGTAGTAAACTGATAGGTGCCATTGTGACGTGCTATCCAAGATTAGGATATGAGTCATAGTTGAGAGCAACCTAAGTCAGTAATTGAAATACGCAGCTTTCTAGACTTAGTTGGTTACTATTGAAGATTCATGGAAAGAATTTCTCAAATCGCTACTTCGTTAACTTAGCTGACTTGAAAAGATACAAAATTTGAACGGAGTGAGGAATGCGAAAAGAGCTTTCAAGAACTCAACATGCGGTAACGACGATGACTCGAGCTGTTGAAAGACTATGACCATACCATTCAATATTATTTTGGAAAAATAAACGTGGTAGCTGACGCATTGAGTAGAAGATCATATGCGGGTACGAGTGCAATGTTAATAACACAAAGGCCCATTTTGTATGACTTGCAAAGGATAGAAATAGAGGTAAAGGCTCCAAGTACCCACGTGATGATATTAAGCATACGAGTAGAACCGACTTTAATCGATAAAGTTAAAGTTGCTCAAGCCACAGACCCGGAGCTGATGCGTATGAAGAAGAAAGTACAAGAAGGTGATATTCCAGAAGTAAGAATCGATGAAGAAGGAATACTTCGAGTCCACTCTAGACTTTATGTTCCTAACGATTCTGATTTGAAGTACAAGATCATGATGAAGGCACACAATACACCATTTGTAATCCATCCTGGAAGTACCAAAATGTATCGTGATCTTCGACATACATTTTGGTGGAACAATATGAAGAGAGATATTGCAAAGTTTATCTCAAGGTGTTTAACTTGTCAACGTGTAAAGGCGGAGCATCAAGTGCCAAAGGGTCCATTACAACCACTTGAGATTCCAAAATGGAAGTGGGAACACATTACCATAGATTTCGTTACGGGTCTTCCCACGGTTTCTCAAGGCATAAATGCTGTTTGGGTTATTGTTGATAGACTAACCAAGTCTGCTCATTTCTTGCCAATACGGGAGACTTATTCCCTTGAACGTCTTGCTAGTATGTACATAAATGAGATTGTGAGGTTGCATGGCATGCCAGTATCCATAGTTTTGGATCGTGACCCAAGATTCACTTCAAGATTTTGGGTTAGTTTACAAAAAGCTATGGGCACGAATTTACGTTTTAGTTCGGCATACCATCCTCAAACAGACGGACAATCAAAGTGGACTATTCAAACTCTTGAAGATCTATTAAGACTTTATGTCCTAGATTTCAAAGGAAGTTGGGATAAGTACCTACCATTGGTGGAATTCACTTACAACAACAGTTATCATGAAAGTATAGGTGTGGCTCCATTTGAAGCATTGATAAGTGAATTTTATATACACGAATCATTGTTCAAATCAAGTTTAAATTCGTATTTATGTTCATGTTTTGTGTTCGTTTTTACATGTTTCATGTTATTTTATGTGTAGGGTGGTTATGGATGCATTAGGGATGAGAATGTGGTCTTTTTGGAGCAAAAGTGGAAAAAGTTGGAATTCATAAAAAGTGAAGTCAGTAGGGTGGCCCGCCGGGGCGGGCCTTTTTAAGCTAGCACCCCCCGCTGGGGCGGGGGTCCCGTTTCCTGCAGCTGTCCTGTTTGGTTTCGACTTCTATTTTGGCTCGGATTTGTGGGCTAGCTGGTGCATTTTGGAGTCTATTAAAAGGAGAATACATCCAGAAGTCCCAGGAGCTTGCAACCACTTAGAAGAACAACAATTCTCTAGCACAAAGGAAAGATTTTCAGCACGGATTCAAGGATTTGGAGAGCGAAAATTGGAGGAGTGATTTTCAGAGATTGTCACGACGATTGCAGATTGAGGCTACGTGAAGGAGTTTTTTACAATTCTTCTTCTCTTTCATCTATTTTGTAATTGGGATGATGTTTTCAACAGATTATTCAGTTTTTAATTCGTTCGTTATGAACTAATTTACTTATTAGACTTGTGATGGATCTTTAAGCTTAGCGATGATTCTATAACTTGATTTCCAATTTTATAAGATAGTTTCAGTTTATCTATGTTAATTTGAGCGTGAATTTATGAATTGCCTGATCAACAATTTTATGTGGACTTGAAAGGAATCGAGAGAGGATATTCGAGTCTAGACCTAGTTAATATAGCATGTGTCATAAATTATGTCGATAGCATATTTATGATTATTGTTAAGGTAGAGATACGCTTGACATCGCATGTAATCGTTAAGAGAACTTAAACTTCAACCATTTTTAATTTCAGTTCACATAGAGATATAGTGAGTTGGTTAATTTAGGTGTTTAACGGATTTCTATCTTAATTGTGGATTAATGTTGATATGGTATTAGTGCATCGAGAGGTGGCTCTTACTACGTGCGTGTTCTTGATTAATAAACTGGAATATTGAATTGAATTGGAATAAAAGTTAGAAAATCAGAGTGAAGCTTAGGGTGAAATCATAAGTCTAACTCTCCATTAATTGTTTGAAAATTCCGAATTTCGTTATTGGTGTTTATTTCTTTTGTGATAATTTAATTATTCATTAATTTAGTTTCTTTTAATTAGTTACTTTTAAAAAAAAAAACCATTGAATCGATTAGTTTAATAAAATTAGGATTAATAAAAAATTGATAATTGTGAAGTTAAGATTCTTGATATTTTGTCCTTGTGGGAACGATACTCTACTCATCACTTTATTACTTGTTGACCACGTATACTTGCGTATTTTTGTGCGTATTGATTTTACCCAACAAGTTTTTGGCGCCGTTGCCGGGGACAATTTAGCCGAGATTTTAATAGTTATTTTTACAATATCAGTTTACTTAGTCCAGTTTTACTTAAACATTTTTATTTTTTTTTACTTTCTCTATTTCAGGTTTTCGACATCGATTTATGCAAATACGGTCTAAACATCCAGACTTGCTACCTTTTGAGGACGACATTGACAGACGATTTCAAAAGTTGAGTAAGTGGATTGAGGAAACGAGAATCGAATTTGAAATTTCTGATAAGGAAGGAACGATGGCTGCCGAAGACCAGAAAGCGTTGAGGGATTTTTCCACACCTAAGGTGACTGATCTGCAGTCAAGCATTACTAGGCCTGCAATTGCTGCGAACACTTTTGAAATAAAGCCTGGGACTATTCAGATGATGCAGAATTCATGTCAGTTTGGGGGAATGGCACACGACGATCCAAATGAGCACTTTCTCAGTTTTCTGGAAATGTGCGACATGTTCAAGTACAACGGGGTATCGGATGAGGCAGTAAGACTTCGCTTGTTCCCATTTACCTTACGGGACAAGGCGAAGAGTTGGTTACACTCTTGCCCGCTGGGTTCGATCACTACGTGGGAGGATTTGGCTCAAAAATTTCTTGCCAAATTTTTCCCACCGGTAAAGACTGCAAAAATGAGGAGTGACATCACATTGTTTGCGCAACAGAGTGGAGAGTCACTATATGAGTCATGGGAGAGATACAAAGACTTGCTCAGGAAGTGCCCACATCATGGATTGCCCAAGTGGTTACAAATCAACACCTTCTATAACGGGCTACATGGCAATATCAGAGCGAGTATTGATGCGGCATCGGGGGGAGCATTCTTGGATAAAAGTTACGAGGATGCTTACAATTTGATAGAAACAATGTCGGCAAATAACTACCAGTGGCCCACATCAAGAATGACAGAGGCAAAAGCAGCTGGGGTCTTGGAATTAGACGGAGTAACATCTTTACACGCAACTATTTCTGTAAGACCCCTAATTTTATGAAATAAAAGTATTCAATTTTTCTATTCAGTAAATGGTTAAATTGATAAATGTTAAAGTTAAGGGTGATATATAAATTTTTTTTAAAATACACAAGTGGTTATAAAATATTCATTGTTGTTGGGGAATATTCGTTTGGTCGTGGAATATTCTTTCTTTCGGGGAATATTCGTACGACGGCACAGCTATTTGTGGGCCCCATAACGAATAACTGTCGGGTGAAGGAAAATGAAAAATTTGAGTTTTTACAAATAACGGCGTAGTTGTTACCGTTAACACTGTTGGAATACCCGGTGGTTAAAATACAGTAATACGCGTTGTTGCACAGTAGCACACGGTATTGCATAGTATTTTTGAAATTATTGATTCTTACGGAGGAAGGCACTACTCAATAATTGTTACAGTAATTACTGTTCAATATTTTATTTTATTGATTCAATAATTGTTGCGTTGATATTTTATATTATTGTTGTTTCAATAATTGTTGCTGCACAGTATTTTCCTTTATCAGATCAATAATTCATATTATTTGAATAATATTATTAGATAACATTATTGTCAATGTCTAGAAAGTTCTGTCTAAGGAGAGGTTTGGTCATCTAATTGCGCGCCAGTAAGGAGAAATTCTTATTGGAAAGCCCCCTCTTTCCTGGGAACGGCCTGGTTGTCATAAATGTGATTCTATAATATTATTTATGAATAATTAATTATTGATTCATATGATAAGGAAATATTTATTTTATGTGGATATAAATGAGGGATATATTTTTGTGGTTAAAAAATGAAGGAGTTAATGTTGAGATTTTTATCCGTATTTTTGTCGGAATGGAGGTATTAAAAATCAGGTTTTTTTGAGATATTTTGCGAGGGTTATAATTTTTAATCCGACCGTTGGATCGTGGTAATTTTTGGATATGTTATACATATATAAGTTGAGTATATGCCCACAAATTTTGAACCGTTAAAAATGAACGTATGATTTATTATGAATTTTACGAGATGACTGGTTCAGAAATTGTTGAATTTTCGGAGTTTATCATTTTGGTGGAAAATTCTAGAATTGGTGGGCCCCACTTGTGGTTGGTGAAGAAATGTGCTGAATTATATTTCAAATGTGGTGGGTGGGAATAGTAGCAGGTAAAGCCATCAGGTTGCAGGTCAAACCTACCAAAATTTTCCTATAAATAGAGGGCTAAGTTAGAATTGAAAATCACACCAGAAACATAAGCTTTCTCTCTTTCTCTCTCTATATTATGAAGCATATTTTGTGAGTATTTAGATACTTTGAGAGTTGCTATTCAGTGCAAGTTTCCTTCGGCTTTGCATTCCAGTCAGAAATACTGCACTTTTGAGGTAAGGGATAGTAAGGGATAGTAAGGGATTTTAAGAGTTGTTATGTTTTTCAGTTTCGTAATTTTTCTGAACTTCAAAAATTCTGGAAAAATTTGAAATGATATTTTGATGAGTTTTATTGATTGTGTCCAAAAATGGTGATTTTTGGATGTATAGATTGAGAGTTATGAATTTTATGAGAAAAGACTATTTTAAAAGTAACCGCTTATAATTCCTTGTGGTTAACTCCAAAATTGATGAAATTTTTATTGGGAGTACATGTATATGATAGAAGTATAGTCTGTAAATTTCAGAATTTTTAGACAAAAGTATAATTTTTGATAAATGTCTAAATATTCGGCTATTTTGGCCATATGAAAAATAGTAAATGACTTTTAAAAATTCTGAGAAAAATATATGTTCACTATGGGACTATATTATGCTAAATTTCAGAAAAGAAATATTTTTGGAACGGATTTGGTATTTTTCATGAAAATAGTCTAGTTATGAGAAAATGAATTAAATATGTTATGTGAAGTAAGAAAATTGGAAAATAGGATTTTATGGCTTGAGAATCCTATATATGAGGTATATGCAGATTTTTGATGAGGGTTTTGGTTATTGATGATGAAATCTTAAGAGTTGGCATTTTATGATGATTAAATGCATTAATTTGTAAAGTGTAAACAATTTAAATAAATTGTTTATAAGCTTAAGAAATGTTATTCTTTCAATATTATTATACCGAAATATTGGTATAGATTTTATTGTGGAATTTCTACCTTTTTGAGTCGGTATTACTATTCACGAGTTACTATTCATGAGTTACTATTCACGAGTTACTATTCACGACAAAATTGGTTTCTTTTACTAACCAAATTATAGTTGATTTATGAATATTACTCTTGAGATTAAATCTATATGTTGATTATATTGATTTTATTATCATATATAACATTTTTATAACCCTGATGTTGAATTTCTCTTTCACTGGAGTGTAAAGATGGGTAGATTATTGGTATGATCATGACTAGGGTTCTCTTTGGCCTGTAGTGCAAAGTTGAATTGTGACTGGTATGATCATGACCATTGAATTTACAATTGAATATCTTTAGCTTAAGTGTAAAGATGAATTGATTAACATGGTTATAATTATTGTTTATATAAATTCTGAAATGATTATATATTTCTTTGAGATATGAATATATTTGGCCTGTAGTGCAAATATGAATTGTTGAGGAATATCTTTGGCCTGTAGTGCAAAGATGAATTGTAGAGGAATATCTTTGGCCTGTAGTGCAAAGATGAATTGTAGATGAATATCTTTGGCCTGTAGTGCAAAGATGGTCTGTTGATGAATATCTTTGGCCCGTAGTGCAAAGATAAACTGTTGTTGAATATCTTTGGTCGTAGTGCAAAGATGGATTTATTAGTATGATTATGAACAGGAACTGTGATTTGGTATAACCATGATCTTTGATGTTTCAGGTAAAGACAGGTGATGAAAATATTCTTTGTCCTGGGTGTGAAGAAAAATTTAGAATCACAATTATGATTATGAGTTATTCATATGATTGTGGAAAGGAACTGTTGAGTGATGTTACATGGATAAAATATTGTTGGTGGATTTTTAACATGGAGAAGATAATAGACTTTATAGTCTATTTGACTCTTCTAATGGATTGCTCGTTCCGCTGCAACTATGGTTGAAATTTTTATCATTTACCATATGTTCTAAATCTCTGATTTATTATTGATGAAGGCTATTGATAATTTAATTATCTTTAGTCATGATATTCTTTACTGAGCTAGTTGTGCTCACCCTTTTGCTTCACAATTCCTTTCAGGTAATAAGAGTGTAGCTGGGTCGAGCGGGGGTAACAAGGGAATAGAACGGTGGTCATCATTTAGTAGTTATATTTGGTGAAGAAAATAGGGTGAGGCGAACCCAACGTTGGAAGGGTGTTTTGTCACTATCATACAAGATGTCTAATGACATACAACCTCGTGTCATCATAGAACAGGGTTGTGCTCATCCACTTGCTGAGTATATCTATGGGCACTACCTATATAATCTTGGTGTTTGTTTGAAGTATAATTCTCAATTAGAGATAGTGGAGATAATGATAAGTCAAGAGAAGACTCACCATTGGGAAGAATATGATAGTAATCTTTTCGTTTTTCTTTGGGGTCTATTGGGTCAACCAAGGATAATTCTGTGGCCATATGATATCTATCATAACCTAGACGCGTGGCCTCCCATGTACGAAGGTTTCCTTGAGCACTTCCCAAAGATTCTAATTTCTAAAACAGTTTTTGACTATACCTTTATGTAAGGTGTTATTGTGAGGTGATGTCCACGGTTGGAACATGAGTCACATTTGATATATATTTGTATCCAAACTCACAGCATATGTGTTGTTGTATTTTGCACGACAATTGTTGTAATAAAGTTGTAGTTGTTTTCTGTACCGTGTATTTGACGACTCAGAATGGGTTGGGTGGAATGGACCTATTTTGGGGTCGTTACAATTTCTGCACTATCCATGAAGTTTGATAAGCTGAATGAGACGGTGCACATGTTAGCAGGGGCTAAAGCTCAACAAGTTCAGCAGGTTATGGCAGTATGTTAATTATGTGCGGGGGATCATCTAACAGAGCAGTGCGCGATAAATCCAGCTTCCGTTCAGTACATAAGAAACTACAATAGGAATCCGAAAAATACATATCAGAATACCTACAATCAGGGGAATAGGAACTACCCAAACCCCTCGTGGAGCAATAATCAGAAAACTCAACAGCAGGATTTCCCCCTGGATTTCATAGTCATCCACAACAAACTCAACAGCAGGACAGGAAATCCGATGATGAGGAATCCTGGGCAAGTTACAAAACTAGCACTGATCTGATGTTAAAGAATCATACTATTGCTCTCAAGAATATAGAGAATCAGATAGGACAACTTGCGTTGACATTAAATAGTAGACCACAAGGAACCTTACCTAGCGACACCGAAAGAAATCCGAAGGGTAATCATGAGCAATGTCAGGCAGTTATGTTGAGAAGCGGAAAACACCTCGGTGAGATTAGTGCAGAAAATTCAGCAACACCGGAAGAAAAAGCCGACGACAGTAATGCAGTAGAGGGGAACAAATCAGAGGAACCACAGCTAAACAGTGAGCCGATTGTTTATCCTCCACCGCCGTTTCAGCAGAGAGTCCAAAAACAGAAGTCCGATAAGCAGTTCGCAAAATTTTTAGAGGTGTTCAAGAAACTCCAGATTAATATTCCATTTGCAGAGGCCTTGGAGCAAATGCCGAGTTACGCGAAGTTTATGAAGGGAATTCTGTCAAGGAAGAAGAAATGGGAAGACTTCGAAACAGTAGCACTAACAGAGGAGTGCAGTGCAGTGTTACAGAAAAAGCTTCCACCTAAACTTAAAGACCCTGGAAGTTTTACCATC
Organism: Panax notoginseng; assembly: GCA_016801055.1. Taxonomy (NCBI): domain Eukaryota; kingdom Viridiplantae; phylum Streptophyta; class Magnoliopsida; order Apiales; family Araliaceae; genus Panax; species Panax notoginseng. The sequence continues at coordinate 74,622,579 of CM029015.1, read as the reverse complement.
CCATGCACAATCGGGAAGATGTCGTTCAATAAGTGCCTATGTGACTTGGGAGCAAGCATAAATCTTATGCCCTTATCAGTATATTCAGAATTGGGTTTGCCCGCACCGAAGCCTACGAATATTTCATTATAGATGGCAGATAGGTCGGTCACATATCCGAGAGGCATTGTCGAGGACATTCTGGTAAAAGTGGACAAGTTCATATTCCCTGTGGACTTTATTGTACTGGATTTTGAGGAAGATAAGAACATCCCGATCATCCTAGGGAGACCTTTCTTGGCCACGGGACGGACACTCATAGACGTGCAGAAGGGAGAACTTACAATGAGGGTCCAAGATCAAGAAGTAAAATTCAATGTGTTCAAGGCCATGAAATATTTGACAGACGAGGAAGAGTGTATTCGGATAGATTTAGTTGAGCAGATTGCCACCGAAGAAATGAGCAAGAGTTTAAGCAACGATCCGTTAGAAACAACGTTACTGGGGGATGAGGAAATTGACGACCCTGAATTTTTGGAATTATTACAGATGCTAGACTCGTTACCACGAGTTAGCCGATTCAGACCACCGGTTGAACCTCTGCACACCGAGGATACAGTTGCAGCAAAATTGAAACCATCATTGGATGAGCCACCAGCCTTGGAACTTAAACCACTCCCTGAACATCTCAGGTACGCGTATTTAGGCGATTTATATTCTTTACCTATAATTATTTCTGCTGCACTTAACAAATTGCAGGAGGAAAAGTTGCTGAGGGTGCTTCGGGATCACAAATTAGCAATTGGATGGACAATTGCGGATATAAAAGGCATTAGCCCGTCATTTTGTATGCACAAGATTCTGATGGAAGATACTGCGAGCCCATCCATGGAGCATCAACGTCGACTCAACCCAATCATGAAGGAAGTGGTCAAGAAAGAAATTCTAAAATTATTGGATGCCGGAGTCATATACCCAATTTCCGATAGTAAATGGGTAAGTCCGATTCATTGTGTACCGAAAAAAAGGGGAATGACGGTAATTCAGAATGAGGACAACGAGTTAATTCCAACAAGGACAATAACAGGTTGGAGGGTGTGCATTGATTATAGGAGATTGAATAAGGCAACCCGGAAGGACCATTTCCCGCTACCTTTTATCGATCAAATGTTAGACAGGTTAGCGGGGCATGAGCTTTACTGCTTATTGGATGGATATTCGGGATACAATCAGATTGCTATCGCTCCTGAAGACCAAGAAAAGACAACATTCACTTGCCCCTACGGCACCTTTGCATTCAGACGGATGTCATTCGGACTGTGTAATGCACCGACAACTTTCCAGCGGCGTATGATGGCTATTTTTTCGGACATGGTGGAGAAAAACGTTGAAGTATTCATGGACGATTTCTCGGTTTATGGAAGTACTTTTGACACTTGCTTAGAAAATCTGGTCATGGTATTGCAGCGCTGTAAGGATACCAACCTCATACTAAATTGGGAAAAATGCCACTTCATGGTTGAAGAGGGCATAATATTAGGACATAAGGTGTCAGTGCAAGGATTGGAAGTAGACAAGGCAAAGTTGGACACGATCGAGAGACTACCTGCACCGAGCTCAGTTAAAGGTATTCGCAGTTTTCTGGGGCTCTATGCAGTCTTTTAGAGAAGGATGCGACTTTTAGTTTTACAGAGGAGTGCAAATCCGCGTTTGAATTGTTGAAGAAGAAGTTAACTACAGCCCCCGTGATAGTGGCACCGGACTGGAAAATGCCGTTCGAACTCATGTGTGATGAAAGCGACTATGCGGTTGGGGCAGTTTTGGGCCAACGATGAGCACCATGTCTTCATGAGACCATGCAAACACATCCTAGAATTGGGTTAATAATGTAATCATGTCATTCCTTTAGTTTGGAGTGAGGTCTGTACCAATCTAGATTAGTTTAGGGCTTTCTAAGGTTCCGAGATTGAATGAAGTGGTTTGATCAAGGTTTGGTTTGGGTTTGTCTTCGACCCATTCTTTGATCTCCTGAGGTATCTCAATGTTCTCTTGTATTTCCATCAAGTCTGAGTCCAACTTTTCATCAAAGTTACAATCCTTGTGGAGAAAAGGCACTTCATCAGCAAGTATGGGCACATCTAAATTCAGAGTCCTAAAACAAAATAGGCTTTCACTTAATACATGAAACTATTCAATCATATAAAGTGTTAGCATGTATTGACAAAATAACTGTTAATACTGTACAGAAAAGTAAGCAGTTATTGTTATCTACAGGGCAGAGGGATTTTCTGCCCATTTTACCCTTGTCGACCAATGAAAGGAGTGCTGCTCCAATTGTCAAGGGTGAAGTCCTGATGGACTGCAATGATGGATGGACTGTCATCGTCCTCTTTTTCCCGAATGATAACCATTATGTCTGAACAATCATCGTCTAGGGTGTATCTATTTGTGTGATCATCATGGACAATGATGCGTATGTTTGCCATCATCCTGGCAATGTCTTATTTACGTCTCCGTTCCTTTTCTTCCACTTCGGGATTTGGAACCAGGACTTCTTTCCCCTTGACCGATATCGATTTAGGAAATAACATGGCCATTACATGGGCAGGCACCTTTACTGGAGACCGTACAGGCTCAGGAACTTTCGGTTGAGATAATCGCTGTGTGGCTGAAGCTGAAGGAATCTATTTGTGCTTATGAGGATTCCTACGACTGGAACTAGCAGTATAGACTAGTCATGATGTTCGTGTTTGATTGGGAACTTGAATTGGACGCTTAATGCCCTGATGATCTTTGCCCAGCCCTTGTCCAGGTTGATAACCCAATGTCATCATTTCTTGAGTGGCCGACATTACTTCAACAAAAATTTGGGTTATGAGAGATGGCGCCCCAACAGGATGGTAGTGAGTGTTGCTCACCTCCAGGGCATGGAAATTGACCTGCTCAACTTCTGAATTGAAGCTGATGAGTGGTATGTCACCTTATTCAGGACATTCTGGCTCAGTATCAACAGTGACTAGGCTATTGTTAATAATGTATTTAAGTTGCTGGTGAAGGGTGGAGGGGATGACTCCGACCATATGAATCCACGGTCTTCCCAAGATCAGGTTGTATCTTGTATCTATTTTGAGCACATGAAAGGATATGTAAAATGTATGTGGACCAATCTCCACTGGCAGTTCAATCTCTACGACAGCATTTTGTCAGGATTCGTTGAAATCTTTAATGATTGTATGGCTTTTTCAAATTCTGTTGAGATTAATATTCATCTTCACCAAAGTGGCATAAGGACAGATATTCAAAGATGACCCTCCGTCTATCAAAACTCTTCCCACCATATATCCGAAAGACAAAACCACTATGTACAACGACTTGTAATGACCGGCCCCTTCAGGAGGTATATCATTGTCAGTAAAAGATATCACATTGTTGTTAAAAATGTGATCCACCAGATGCTGGAATTTTTCAACATCTATTGACTTAGGTAGTTGGGCTTCTTCCAAAACCCTGAGCAATACCTTCCTGTGATCTTTGAAAGAGAAAACTAGGTCCCGTATAGAAATTTGATGTGGAGCTTCTCTTAAGCTTAAAACCACCTTGGCTTCATTATGGGCCATAGTACGGAGAAATTCTTCCACTTTTTCCATGGGAACCTTTCCCTTTGTCTTGATGTAGGTTTCATCACCCGTTGGGAAAGATACAGTAGATTATCCTTCGACACTGCAACATGTGAGATGTGGATCATTCAACCCCTCCATAATTCCATGGAACTTTTTGTAGGTTGACAACATGATATTGTGGTCTGAATGACAAGATAATTGGCTTTGGTGCAGCCACTTGCAAAGGATTGTCAACACCTTTGAGTTGAATTGGTTGGATTACATGTGAGGGGGTAGCTGAGTCTGTCTCAGAAGATATAACCGCTATGCCTTCCTTCCATTTCGTAGGAAATGTGTCCTCACTCTTGAGTAGCACAGTGCCATAGTCTGCCAGCTGCAGGACACCGCTATCAATTAAATTCTAAATCAGGTGGCGGAGTGCCCAACATTTTTCTGTGCTGTGACCGTGAGAATGAGAGTGATACTGACATACTCCATTAGAATTGAACCGTCCTGAACGAGGGTTAATTGGAGGCAACAGTGTTGTGATCCTTCCTTCATTGATCAGCATCTGAAATATTTCCTCAATTGGTTGGCCAAGGAACGTAAATTCCCTCTTGTTGGAAAAATCCCGGCGGGCCTTGTCATTTGCTCTTTTTGTAATTTTATCCTCCAGTGTTTCACGTTCTGGAGATAATGATGGAGTATTCATAACAAAAGAAAGGAGACTAGCATGCTCCTGGTTAAATGATTAGCGTGTAACTTGGTGCTGATGAACCACCAATTCTGCCAATTGTTCGACTTGCTCACAAAGAGCCTTCATTTTCCATTCCATCGTAAACTAGAACTGAGCAAAATTCCATTTATCAGCACTAGCCTTGCTGGTCTGGGAGGATCCAACATGTTTGGAACTCTGTCCACTACTCCAATTAATCATATTAATGTCCTCTTCTTTGTGTTGAGGAAGAGGGTTATCTTGCACATGGGGTTGGTCAGGTGTAGCTACCACGATCTCATCATTATCAATCAAATCTTGGATCTTGTGCTTCAAGGCCTAACAATCTTGAGTATCATGTCCTGGAGCTCCAGCATGATAAGCACATTTTCGACTAGTATTGAAACCCTTCCCATTCGGGTTGGCTGGTGGAAGAAGATGAGTAATTTTCTTCTAAGTGGTCAGAAGATTGAGAATATTCTCGAGTGAGTCCCCTAAGGGTGTGAACACTCGAGTGCGTCTGACTTCTCCACTCTTTGGCAACGAAGGGTTCGAAGACTGTGCTTGAAAGGGGGAGTAATTTTTCCTCTGGATAGACATATCCTGACTACCTTTCTGACCTTGTAGTATCAAGGAAACATCCTCCTCTTTCTTTTTATGGACCCTTCGGGGGTTGTTTCCATAATTTTCGGACTGGATGTGCTCAGCAACAACTTTAAGGGCAGCTAGGTCTTGAATCTTTACTGACTTCAATCCCATCTCAGCCATCTCCCCATGTTTAATCATTTCAGAGAATGGTTTGCTAATACTAGCTAAGACTCTCTCATAGAAAGGAGCTTCTTGTTTGTCTATGAAGGGCATCACCATCTCTGACTCATATATAGAGGGAATAACTTGAGCAACAAGGTGCCTCCACCTTTGAGCATACTCTCTAAAAGATTCATTAGTTTGTTTCTTGACTTTAGTGATTTGGTACCGGTCAGGGGCCATATGAGACTGGAAGCTGTACTGAGTGAGGAAGGCATGAGCTAGCTCCTCCCAACTATGTATCTTGGAGTTGTCCAATCTGGTATACCACGATCAGGCTTCTCCAGTTAAACTTTTCTGGAACAGCTGCATCCTGAGCTTTTCATGCTCGGCATAAGATCCGAGTTCTCCAATGAATACCTTCAAATGTGTGTAAGGGTCTCCTAACCCGTCGTACTTTTCAAAGTCAGGAGTCTTGAACTTCTTTGGATAATGTACACCAGGGAATATACAAAGGTCAGCATATGAAACACTCCCATGTGCTCCAATTCCTTTGATAGAACGGATGGTCTCTTCCATTTGAAGGAATTTCTTTCTGATATCACCGGTGTCTAGGTCTTCCTTGAGATGGGTGGTATCATGAATTTTGTTGGTTTTATCCACCTGAGAATCAGATACGGGAGCTTCTTTGTCTATACCTTATGTTCCTCCATGTGCAGAGGATTCAATATGTATGGGTATCCTTGTACCCTGAGTAGATTGGTGTAGTTCTTTAAGCAGAACAACCAAGTAATTTGTTTACTTAATCCCTCAAATTCTTCACGAGAGACAGGATTAGGATTAGTTTGGTCAGATGAAGACATAATTGGTTGTAGGCTCGTGGCCTTTTTGGACTTTGAACGGGTAATAGGTCCAATTGTTTCCCTGCGAAAAACTGACGTAGTTTAGTTTTAGGGAATGTATAAATGTTTACATGCTATGTGATATATCCATTTTAGGAATATTATCCTGCAAAATGGATGTTAGCTGTTTGTATGACAAGATAGCATGTTAAACTTTTAAATATGCATGTACACATATTTCCTCATATTTCCCATTACATGGAGATCAATATGGAATGAAATTACAAGTAATTGACTTTACGAGTAATTTGAAATGGGAAAGCATGAAGAGACTTTCCTCCGTATTTGGTTTATCAAAGACTGACCTATCTTAGGCTACTCTCGCAGATTTTTGGCATGAAGGTTCCCAGATCATCGCAATTTACTCGACGGGAAGTTAATCCGCTCTTTTAACTGGAGCGAATCTGGGTGGTGCCTTTCCTGAGCCTCGTTGGAATTAGTCTCCCTACGAGTCCAGTAATCAAATACCGACAGGATAGCCTCCTGATGGAGGAACCACACAACATACATTCACATTCAACGTGTCTCACCGTATAAAAATGATGGCATGTGCAAATCACTAATATCATAAGCAGATATAGTGTAAAGCATTAAGTAAGTAAGTAAATGCATTTGTACACATTCATCAAATGTAAATGCAACATCCACACACAAGCATATAATAGTTTTGAAAAGCTTGTAATAGCGGCTTAAGTCCTCTTATTAGACGTCCCCAGCAGAGTCGCCACCTGTCGATGTCGGGTTTTTAATTTGTCCCTTTTCTGTTCTTGTCTTTTGGTGTTCTCATGTTAGGTGAGATTTGTTTGAAAAAATAAGTTGTGAAAAGGTCCGACATTGTCGGACGAGTGAACTGTAAGAGTCACCAGTTGGTTTTTTAATTGGTTGTACAAACACAATCGAGAAAAGATTTGCACATTGACCCAGTGATGTGACAATGCTTAACAGGTCTGTGAAACCGAGATTCGTTAGGGTCCAGGGACTTGGTTATGCGGAGGGAAGGTGTTAGGCACCTCCCGACATCCGTGTTTCCACGGTGACCGCCGCTTTTCAATTAAACTGTTATATGAATGTGTGTGTGTGTGGATCAATGTGCAATTTTATCTGAAAGTAGTGTTATGCCTCGTTCGCACCTATATACAAAGGGTTTGAATTTATGTATAAAAATTTAGTTTTAACAAGATATAGCAATGATGTTTTGTAAAAAGTGATTCTTCAAACTCTTATGCTCAATAGTAATTGAGGCCTTTGATACTTCCATTTTTTATTAAATGTTCGGCTTGATTGCTTTTATTTTCGAGATTCGAAGCATCTTCGAGAAAATAATATACAAAGCAGTGCCAAACTCCTTATGGGCATGAGAGCCGTCTAAGGAAATTCAAATACCGTGAATAATTTACAAGCTGGTTACAATTGAAAATGTCCATCACAGGAACCGAATCTAGATTCAGAAAACTGAATCTGTGATCACATGATTCCTAGACTCACATGATGCCGCAATTTATATAAAAGCTGTAAGCAGTTATATATATATACGATCAACCACCACGAAGCACCTCTATGGGGGATCGAAAATGTAAATAAAGCAATAAAGCTATTAACCGCCTTAAAGTAAACTCCAGGCAGGACAAAATGTAAAGAAAGCAATAAATGCGATCAACCACCTCGAAGTAAACTCCAGGTGGGACAAAATGTAAATATATATATATATAAACGGTAAATATATATATATATATATATATATATATATATATATATATATATAAGCAATAAACGCTCCGGATGTGAAATCCAGGCTCAATCGAGGCATAACTTGATAATGTTAGTATATATATAATATACAAATATATATATATATATATATATATATATATATATATATATATATACACACACACACAAAAGAAATAAAAAGCCACGGTCCGAAGTCTGGGCATACACACGCGACATGACTGTCAACGTGAAGAACGGTGTGGGCACTTGTGATGGAGAAAGGCTTAAGAAAAGTAAGAAGGCTTACAGTGGACTGCCAAAGAAGACTTTAATAGATTTAAATGGATGAACACTCGGCTCCCGCCGGTAAAATATAACAAAGTATAAGCTCACAAGTGTTTAGAAATGAGAAAGTACTCAGTTTATAGTGTGTATGGAGCAAATAGGACAGGCTTCCTCGCCTTTTCTCTTCTCAAAATGGCTGCCCCAAGCCCTCTATTTATAGAGGGGGGAGCCGCAGGTGTACCTACGGCAGCCGCATATATATCTGCGGCTGCCCGGGGTGCCCCGGGCTCCGCGGGTCCTGCCGTCTCGAAGTACGTGCACGCGTGCAACGTGTTATCCGCTCGAACTTTCAGAACTTCAATCCAGGCATCTGATCAAGGTGTATAAGACCTTTTGCGACATGCTATTGTCGAGAACTACATAGTGATATGTGATTAAAGGTTGTACGAAGTCAGGAAAATGGGATCATGCCCTTGGTCTTCAGGCTTCAAATTCTATCCGGTGTGTTGTCTTGTGTAGTAGTTACTCGGGATTGGAGCTCTTTGGTTCTTGTAGGAAATTTCTGTGTAGAATGTATGTCTAAATGTTGTTGAGATGGCGCAATGTGGGATCGAGATGGCAAAATAACGATTCTGCCCCTCACCGGGGTATCTCCGATTTGAGCTTATATAGCGGTCGTTGCTTAGGTTTATCTCTTAAATTGGACTGCTTCAGGTGTTGACCGTCCTCAGGGTTGTTTCTGAGGGATGCCTGACCTCCCGGGGTTATCTCTGGGCTTGGGTAATGAGAGCCTCGGGGCTATCACTGAGTGTTGAAGTTGATTGCTGGAAGCAGAAAGAAGCATTTCTGGGGTTATCTCCGAAACTGCAACTAAATTCCTCGGGGTTATCTCTGAGGTTAGATTGAAGATCCTGAGATTTTCTCTGGGATTGAGACTGAATATCTTGGGGTTGTCTCCGAGATGACAAATTTCTCCGGTGTTATCTCCGTAATTGTGACTGCAGTCCTCGGGGTTTTCTTTGAGGTTAAAACTAAAGATCCCGGGGTTGTCTCCGGGATTGTGATGGAATATCTCGGGGTTATCTCTGAGGTGGCACATAGTGAGTATCCCGGGGTTGTCTCCGGGACTGAGTTGAGTTGTGCTCCAAGGGTTATCTCTGGAAGACGATTCTGCCCTCCTGCAAGGTTAGTAACAGGAATGCAAAATTTTGAGTGTCTACAATTCCTATTCCAAGGAACGTGGAGGAAGGATATTTTTTCAAACTCTGAAGCCATCTGTAGAACCTGCCGATGGTAAGGCAACAAGTGTAGACCTTTGGTGTGATAGATTCCTGTGGTTTGTCTGATTACCAACTCGAAATCTCTAAAGACAGTTAACCGCCTGATGCCCTTTGATTGAGCAAGTTTTAGTCCCATGATACAGCCTTTATACTCAGCTGTGTTGTTGGTGTTGGCAAACTATAATTTGACGGCAATGGGATGCTACTCCCCCGTAACGGATACTAGAACTGCTCCATCCCTAGAACCTTCCATGTTTATAGCTCTATCGAAATATATTTTCCATGTTTGGTGTGCATCGTATTGATGGTGTTGCTGAATTGCCATTACCCCTTCATCGGGGAAATATGTTTCCAAGGGTTTTAAATCCCCTGAAGGTGTAGCAGCAAATTAATCTGCAATTCCTTATCCTTTAATGGACTTTTGCGTCATGTAGATGATGTCAAATTATTGTAGGATCAACTGCCATCTGGATAGTCGACAATTCAGCATGGGTTTCTGAACACGTACTTGAGAGGATCCATGCGGGATATGAGATGGGTTGTGTGACCATGGAGGTAATGCTGTAACCTCATGGAAGCCCATGCTAAAGCACAACAATTCTTATCAATCAGAGTGTACTTGTGTTCACTGCTGCTGAATCTTTTGCTGAGGTAGTAGATAGCTCGCTCTTGGCCTCTATCATCTTTCTTCCCCAACATGCAGCCCATGGCATTGTCACTTATGGATAGGTATATGAACAGGGGAACATCATCCCTGGGTGGTACCAAAATAGGAGCTTTGACTAGCTTCTCTTTGATTGTAAGGAAGGCCTTCTGGCACTCATCATTCCACTTCATGGAGGAGTTTTTCCTTAACAACTTGAAAATAGGCTCACAGGTTGCTATGAGTTGGGAAATAAACCTGCTAATAAAGTTGATTCTTCTCAAAAATCCCTGTATTTCCTTCGTTGTCTGAGGAATGGGCATTTCTGTGATGGCCTGGATTTTGGTGGGATTCAACTCAATCCCCTTGCGGCTAACTAGGAATCCTAGCAACTTGCCTGATTTAACGCCAAAGGCGCACTTGGCTGAATTCAACTTCAAGTTGTACTTACACAACCTGTTGAAGAGCTTTCTAAGATGGTCTAAGTAGTCTTCCTCCTTTCGGGATTTGACGATGATGTCATCCATGTCGACGTCGGGATTTTTATTTGTCCCTTTTCGTTACCTATTTTTTTGTGTTCTTATTTTATGTGAGATTTATTTGAAAAAACAAGTGAAAAAGGTCCGACATGTGTAATGTCGACGATTGGACTATAAGAGTCGCCAGTTGGTTTTTTAACTGGTTGTACCAACACAACCGAGAAAAGGCTTGCACATTGACCCAGTGATGTGACACTGCTAAACGGGTCGGTGAAACCGAGATTCAATTAGGGTCCGGGGACTTGCTTATGCGAAGGGAAGGTGTTAGGCACCCCCCGACATCCGTGTTGCCACGGTGACCGCCACTTTTTAAGAAACTATTATCTGAATGTCTGTGTGTGTATGTGTGGGTCAATGTGCTGTTATTTAGAAGTAGTGTTATGCCTCTTTTGCACCTATATACAAAGGGTTTGAATTTGTATAAAAATTCAGTTTTAAACAAGATATAGCAGTGATGTTTTAGAAAAGAGATTTTTTCAAACCCTTGTGCTCAATAGTAATTGAGGCCTTTGATACTTCCATTTTATTCCGTATTTGGCTGGATTAATTTTATTTTACAGATGTGAGGCATCTGTATGAAAATAATGTACAAAAGGTGTTGAACTCCTCGTGGGTATGAAAACCATCTGAGGTAATTCAGACATCACATATAAATTTACAAGCTACTTACAGCTGAAAAGGTCCATCACAAGAACCGAATCTAGATTCAGTGGACTGAATCTGTGATCACATTATTCATAGGCTCACATGATGCCGCAATTGATATAAACGCAGTAATCAAGTATATATATAAAAGCCGTAAATATATATATATATATATATATATACAGACATGATCACCAACCACGAAGCACCTCCATGGGGGATCAGAAATGTAAATAAAGTTGTAAAAGCTATCAACCGCCACGGAGGAAACTCCAGGCAGGACGAAATGTACAGAAACTAGTAAAAACGGTCAACCACCACGTAGTAAACTCCAGGTGGGACGAAATATATATATATATATATATATATATATATATATATATATATATATATATATATATATAAAAGCGATAAACGCACCGGATATAAAATTCAGGCTCATCTGACAAAATTCGACAACAGTTAGTATATATAAGTATATATATATTAAAGCAATAAACGCACCGGATATAAAATCCAAGCTCATCGAACAAAGTCCGACAACAGTTAATAAATATAAATATAAATACATATATATATATATATATATATATATATATATATATATTAAAGTATTAAACGCTCCAGACCAAAGTTTAGGCTCATCGAACAGAGTTCGACACGCAATTTATATATATATATATATACAAAAGCAAGTAAACGCTCCAGACCGAAGTCTAGGTTCAATCGAGACATTACTCGATAATGTTAGTCCATATATATATATATATATATATATATATATATATATATATATACATACAAACTGAAATAAAATCACGGACCGAAGTCCGGGCAAACAAACGCAACACGACTCTCAACTTAAAGAAGGGTGTGTGCAAAGATGGAGTGAAAGGCTTTAAAGTGTGTAAGAAGGCTTACAATGAGCTGCCAAAGAAGACTTCTATATCTTTAAAGTAGATAAGCATTGGCTTTTGTAAGTACAAAAATAGCTATATGTGAGCTCACAAGTGTTTAAAATGGGAAAACACTCAGTATATTGCAAGTACGGAGCAAATTGGACAGGGTTTTCTCGCTCTTTCTCTTCTTAAAATGGCCACCCCAAGCCCTCTATTTATAGAGGGTGGAGCCGTAGGTGAGCCGCAGGTGTACCAGAGGCTACCCGGGTTGCCCTGGGTCTTACAGGTCACGTCGTCTCGTAGTACGTGCACGCGGGCAACGTGATGTCCACTCAAACTTTTAGAATTGCAATCCGGGCAGAGGTATATAAGACCTATTTTGGACCGCCGTTGTCGAGAGTTACGCAATGACATGGGATTAGAGGTTGTACGAAGTCATGAAGATGGGACATTGTTGCGTAGAAATGTATGTCTGTTGAGACGACGTGATGTGGCGTCATGGTGGCGAGATGACGACTTAGCCCCTCACTGGGGTTATCTCCAGTTTGGGCTGATAAAGCAGACATTGATCAGGGTTATCTCTGAGATTGGACTGCTGCACTGGTTGAAGGTCCTTAGTGTCATCTTTGAGGTGTGCATGTCCTCCCGGTGTTATATCCGGGTTGTTACTAAGTATCTCGTTGTGAGCGCCGAGATTAAAGCTGCTTGCATTTGAAACAAGCATTTCCCAAGTTATCGCCGGAACTGCATTCCTTAGGGTTATCGCCAAGGTTGGTAGTTATTCCTATGGTTGGGACTGAGACTGGATACCTAGGGTTATCTCTGAGATTAATCGGTCTTCTCTGGTGTGTGTTCTGGTATTAGATCTTCATGCCTCGGGATTATCTCTGAGGTTAGATTTGTTACTTTTGGTGCGTACTCCGAGGTTGATGCTGAACTTCCGGTAGTATCCGGACTGGATATGAACTGTCTTCCAGGGTTCCCTCTTGAAAGACGAATCTGTCCTCCTACAATGTTAGTGACAGGTGTACAGAAAATTTCGAGTGTCTACAGATGCCCCTCTTTATCATATTCATGCAATGCGATGCATGAGTAGGATAAAGAATCCTAGACGCTTGAAATACAACAAGATAAACATAACGCAATATAGAGAAATATGATGCAAGTGTATGATGCATATGCATTGCTTTCCAACAAGCTGGGGATGATTGCCGGCTCCCTGTTGCTTCTGCTGGGGATTGGCAATGATGACCAGATTGGATATGCATGAATCCCAATCTTTGAGGATGTTGATGTTAGGGCTATCACCAAAGTCCTTAATCCTTGATACAGACTTGATTTCGAAGAATTGCCTCTTATGTGTAAGAGATCTGTGGGGATAAAGCTTTGTCTGTTTGAGGCTGTATATAACATATTCTGTCATCAATCCTCGTTGATGACGTTGACCTTTCCTGGTTTGTATCGCCAGAGTATGCCACTGTTCTGTTAGTTTTACTGCCAACAGCAAATGTTGTCAGGGTTGCCTAACCTTCGTTGACATGTGAACCAACGGTTGACTTGTAACCCCCGCCAGGGATACATCTGATCCTCTGTTGACGTGTATATCAACGGATGAACTCCCTGCTGGGGATAAATGCCAAGGCTGCTTGGACTTTGTTGATATGTGTATCAACTGATGCAATCATTGGATGATTTCTGATGCGACATTGGGTTTACTTGCCAACGGCTAAACTGATATGAAGATTGCTTGACCGTCATTGATATGTGTATCAACAAAAACATGCATAGTAACCCCCGATGGGGACTGACGTTGTAACCCCCGTCGGGGACTAACGTTGTAACCCCCGTCGGGGACTGACATTGGTCTTTAAGGTAATGACCAGGAGCTGGCGGCATTGGACCTGTACAAGGTATTGCCGAATGTATTTTGTAACAATAGAGATCATTGGCATAGTATACCTCGTGCTCGGGCGAATACCAATGTACAGACTCAAGGTTCTATTTGAGAAGACCAGGATTGTAGGCTATTCTGCTCAATTGCGTAGCGTTCTTATTCCTGATTTGACCTTTTCAGTCTGTGAAAACTCCTTTGCAACACGAACTGGACCGAGCCGGAGGGATGGGGCCCATATAGGGGTGCCGCAGGTACACCTGCTTCAGCCGCAGATGGACCTGCGGCCAACCGTGGATACTAATATCCTACAGGTTGGTCTCACAAGTCACTTTCAACTTGTATTGCGAAGAAAAATCTGAGAGCCTCCTTCAGATCTGCTGAGTCCGGACGTCTTTCTGCAAATTCTATCACCGTACAAGTGTTCTACACTGTTCTGGTAACGTATGCATATACTTTTTTCCGATTTTTATCTGTTGAAAAATGACTTATCATATGAAATGCATCTAAACACATAGTAGTGATTATGTATGCACAAATGACTTGATAAAAAATATTCAACATAGTAAATGTTAGTGTTAAACCATACCGAACATAATGATGTAAAAAAATTTGACTTTTGAGACAGTCAAATTGACACCTTTTTTGCTATTTTTATCCTATTTGAGGACATTTGAGCATAAGGTAAGAAGGCAAAGTACTTCTAGCATTGAGGTTAACCTTATGTGTTGAAGATTTTGATTTTTAATACATATAGTAAGAAGGCAAAGTACTCCTAGCATTGGTTCTTCTGAGCTTTTATGGGATATTGTTGTGTAGAAATGTATGTCTGAAATGTTGAGATGACGTGATGTGGCGTCATGGTGGCGAGATGACAACTTAGCCCCTCACTGGGGTTATCTCCGGTTTGGGCTGATAAAGCAGACGTTGATCAGGGTTATCTCTGAGATTGGACTGCTGCAATGGATGAAGGTCCTCAGTGTCATCTCTGAGGTGTGCATGTCCTCCCGGTGTTATATCCGGGTTGGTACTGAGTATCTCGTTGTGAGCGCCGAGATTAAAGCTGCTTGCATTTGAAACAAGCATTTCTGGAGTTATCGCCGGAACTACATTCCTTAAGGTTATCGCCAAGGTTGGTAGCTATTCCCATGGTTGGGACTGAGACAAGATACCTTGGGGTTATCTCCGAGATTAATCGGTCTTCTCTGGTGTGTGTTCTGGTATTGGTTCTGCATGCCTCAGGATTATCTCCAAGGTTAGATTTGTTACTCCCGGTGTGTACTCCGGGGTTGATGCTGAACTTCCGGTAGTATCCAAACTGGATATGAACTGTCTTCCAGGGTTCCCTCTTAAAAGAAGAATCTGTCCTCCTGCAATGTTAGTGACAGGTGTATAGAAAATTTTGAGTGTGTACAGATGCCCCTCTTTATTATATTCATACAATGCGATGCATGAGTAGGATAAAGAATCCTAGACACTTGAAATGCAACAAGATAAACATGACGCAATATAGAGCAATATGATACAAGTGTATGATGCATATGCATTGCTTTCCAACAAGCTGGGGATGATTGCCGGCTCCCTGTTGCTTTTCCCGGAGATTGGCAATGATGACCAGATTGGATATGCATGATCCCAATCTTTGAGGATGTTAACGTTAGGGCTATCACCAAAGTCCTTAATCATTGATACAGACTTGATTTCGAAGAATTGCCTCTTATGTGTAAGAGATCTGTGGGGATAAAGCTTTATCTGTTTGAGGCTGTATATAACATATTCTGTCATCAATCCTCGTTGATGACGTTGACCTTTCCTGGTTTGTATCGCCAGAGTATGTCATTGTTCTGTTGGTTTTACTGCCAACAGCAAATGTTGTCGGGGTTGCCTAACCTTCGTTGACATGTGAACCAACGGTTGACTTGTAACCCCCGCCAGGGATACATCTGATCCTCTGTTGACGTGTATATCAACGGATGAACTCCCTGCTGGGGATAAATGCCAAGGCTTCTTGGACTTTGTTGATGTGTGTATCAACTGATGCAATCATTGGATGATTTCTGATGCGACGTTGGGTTTACTTGCCAACGGCTAAACTGATATCGAGATTACTTGACCTTCATTCATATGTGTATCAACGAAAACATGAGTAGTAACCCCCGTCGGGGACTGACGTTGTAACCCCCGTCGGGGACTGACATTGGTCTTTAAGGTAATGACCAGGAGCTGGCGGCATTGGACCTGTGCAAGGTATTGCCGAATGTATTTTGTAACAATAAAGATCATTGGCATAGTATACCTCGTGCTCGGGCGAATACCAATGTACAGACTCAAGGTTCTATTTGAGAAGACCAGGATTGTAGGCTATTCTGCTCAATTGCGTAGCGTTCTTATTCTTGATTTGACCTTTTCAGTCTGTGAAAACTCCTTTGCAACACGAACTGGACCGAGCCGGAGGGATGGGGCCCATATAGGGGTGCCGCAGGTACACCTACTTCAGCCGCAGATGGACCTGCGGCCAACTGTGGATACCAATATCCTACAGGTTGGTCTCACAAGTCACTTTCAACTTGTATTGCGAAGAAAAATCCGAGAGCCTCCTTCAGATCTGCTGAGTTCGGACGTCTTTCTGCAAATTCTATCACCGTACAAGTGTTCTACACTGTCCTGGTAACGTATGCATGTACTTTTTTCCTATTTTTATCCGTTGGAAAATGACTTATCATATGAAATGCATCTAAACACATAGTAGTGATTATGTATCCACAAATGACTTGATAAAAAATATTCAACATAGTAAATGTTAGTGTTAAACCATACCAAACATAATGATATAAAAAAATTTGACTTTTGAGACAGTCAAATTGGCACCTTTTCTGCTATTTTTATCCTATTTGAGGACATTTGAGCATAAGATAAGAAGGAAAAGTACTCCTAGCATTGAGGTTAACCTTATGTGTTGAAGATTTTGATTTTTAATACATACAGTATGTATATGACTGTGGGCAGGTGTGCTATTGTATGGCCACCTAGTCATGCCTATGTGCATATGGATAGTCCTATTTACAAATGAGACTATGGCAAAATTTTCCAAAATGTAGGCATTAGGTTGTCATGCATTTTAACTCTATTGTATGTTAAAGTAAATGCATGCATGCATGTAGTCATAAGATGCATTTAGAAAAGCTCCAGGTTAGAAAATACCACGTCCTTTCTGAGGTGATTTGGAGACTTGTTGTCCAGATATTATGGATTCAGATCAGCCGAGTAGTTCCTATAGGACCACTTATGGTGTACGGAGGAGGGCTTCTGAAGTGCCTCGACCCCGTTCTATTAGAAAGCCTCGCAGGTTGGTGGAGGCGGTGATACGTCCTGTCCAGGTTGATGTGCCGGACGTCGAGGACGAGGAGGATGTTCCGGTTGTAGACCCCGCTCCTGCTGCACATGTTCCACGTAGGGAGCTCCCAAGTATTCAAGTGGCAAACCCAGAGCTTCTGGGTGACTTGAGTAGACATCCCTCGATGTATTTACATGCTAACGAGGTATGACGTTAGAACTTGATCTTCCTTCTTTCCTATTTGATGAGGATTAAAGGGTCTTGATGTTGATCTGCATTGTATGTAGGTTCACGGCTTTACACAACCTCGAGGGAATTGGTTCAGCATACACTCCATGTATCAGGTTCTTCATCCCGACTATAGAGCAGTAGTGCATGACTGGGGATTCGGGGCATTCTTCTCCATCCTTCCCCGGCGTTGTCCTTGGGGTTACCTCAGGGCATTGTCTGAGCGGTGGTTTCACCAGACTCAGTCACTCCATTTGCTGGACTGTGAGGTGATGATGACGCCGATGGATTAGTGATTTATCACAGGTATGGAGTTTGGAGGGGTGTCAGTGCCTTGTATAGTGGATATTACCTGTACTGTCGTCAGATCATTATTAGGAGTTCCAACGGAAGCGCTCAAGGACAGGACTGTCCGTGCAGGTCCTTTGAGCATAGATGCTATGAGTGGGCTATTGAGCGAGCCCATGCTAGATGATGTTAGAGTCAAGGATCACATTCTTCGGCGATTATTCCTGATGATCCATTAGGGGCTGCTTTATAGCAGATAACTTTTCTACGGTGTCGTTCGCTTTGATTAGCGCCACACATCATGTGGATCGTATTGGAGAGTGTGACGCCCCCAAAATAGGTATACAACACCCATTCTGAGTCGTCAAAATACATGGTACAGAAACAACTACAACTTTATTAATACCACATAAAAACTGTGAGTTTAAATACAAATATTGCCATCTAGACAATATCCACACTCAAATAAGCCCTCATTACAATTATTGATACATTATTTTACAAAAATGGTGAGGACTACTAAAACGACTTTCTAGAACCTTCATTCCCTACTCCGACTAGTACTCGCTACATTCTCGCCTCCTGAGAAGAAAAATAGAACAAAAGGAAAAGGGTGAGCTCAACTAGCCCAGTAAAGAACATTATGACTAAGATAATATAAAATAAATTATCGTTAGTCTTCAACAGGAAAAAATCTAATAGAATACAATAGACAACAAGTTTTAAATCAATATTCGCAGCGGAAATAATAATTCATTAGAAGAGTTAAGTAGAGAATGAAATCTACTATCTTCTATATATGAATTTAAAAGTTCATCGTCTATCTTTTATCCCTGTAACATCAATCAATATATATCTGAAATCAAATATTCATCTTTGCACTACAGGCCAAAGATATTCATCAGTTGGTCATGTTCATCTAAACACCTGTTCATCTTTGTACTGCGGGCCAAAGATATTCATCAGAAATCATTCATTTTTGCACTACAGGCCAAAGATATTCAGTTATATCATCATTTAGGACTGAGGATGATGAAAAATATTTTAAAGAAAACGAATCCAGTGAAACAAAAGAATAAATATTAAGGATTCGTATTTCAGCTATTCCATGTCCAAAAATACCTCATAAGTAATCATGGTGGAGTAAAATTTAAGAATGATCAATACATGGATACAATCAAAGCTAGCATCCAGAATAGATATTTTAGACGAAAAACAAAAATTTAATTTTTCTGTAAATAGTGTCGTATTCGTGAATAGTGTCGTATACGTGAATAGTGCCGTATACGTGAATAGTAACTCCGACACTAAAAGATAGAAATTTCAAAAAAAACATTATCATGCTTCGTGAATAGTACTCATGAATAGTAACTCGTGAATAGTAACTCATGAATAGTAACTCGTGAATAGTAACTCATGAATAGTAACTCGTGAATAGTAACCCCGACATGAAAAGTTTCAAATATGATAAAAAATTTCCAACCAATATTTCGGCACAATGATATTGAAGTAATAATATCATTTTCGAATAAAATAACATCCCTTACCTGGTAAAGACAGTACTTTTAGTTGAAACACCAGATATAGGCTATGACTTGAACTTGCACAGTATAGCAACACTCACAGTATTAAAATACTCACAAGAATACGCTCAAAATATCGAGAGAGAAAGAGATAGAAATCTTTAGTTTCTGGTGTGATTTTCAATTCTAACCTAAGCACCCTATTTATAGAAAAATGCTTAGAAAATTTAATAAAATATTAATATATGTATATATCAAAATTTCCTACGCACACAAATCTGGTCCAACATCAGCCATACACACCTCATTTAAAGAAAAAAAATGTTTTTCTTATTAAAAATATTTTAAACTCTAAAAATCAATTATTCAGGAATTTCGAAATTTCAATAATTCATAATAAATAGCTCTTTTGTCAGAAAATTTGAATCTCGCTACTTTTTATAGGAATTCAATTCTCTACAACTTTGCAGAAGAAAGTTTTTCTAAATTCTAAACAAAAATTGACCGAAATCCACAAACGGGCGATTTTACAAGCTATAATCAAATTTCAGTCAAGAAATGGGCCCACAGACATGTTTAACATGTTTTAAACAACTTTTGCAACAAAAATACTCTTTCTCCTCGTATACTCATATATCCCACATTCATTGTAAAAATATCATCATTATTATATTATAATAATATAATAAAATATTATTTTATCAAAAAAGATAAAATATCGATTTTCAACAATTGTCACTTTAAAAAAATTTCTCCATCTATATCCACATAAAATGAATATTTTTCTCATCATATAAATCAATAACTAATTATTCACAAATAATATTACCGAATCACAATACTGACAACCAGGCAGTTCCTAGGAAAGAGAGGGCTTTCCAGTAAGGATTTCTCTTTACTTGCGAGCAATTAGGTGACCAAACCTCTCCTTAGACAGAACTTTCTAGACATTGCCAATAATATTATCTAATAATATTATTCAAATAATATGAATTATTGCTCCGATAATGAAAAATACTGTGTAGTGACAATTATTGAAATAACAGAAATATAAAATATCAACGCAGCAATTATTGAATCAATAAAATAAAATACTGAACAGTAATTACTGTAACCATTATTGAGTAGTGTCTTCTTACGTAAGAATCAATAATTGGTACAATACCATGTGCTACTGTGCAATAACGCGTATTACTGTGTTTTAACCACCGAGTATTCCAACAGTATTAATGATAATAACTACGCCGTTATTTATAAACAACTTATACTTGTCGTTTTCTTCATCCAATTGTTTTTTGTTATGGGGCCCACACAAGGCTGCGCCGTCGTACGAATATTCTCCGACAACAAGAATATTCCACGACCAAATGAATATTCTCCGATAAAAATGAATATTTTATAACCACTTACTTATTTAAAATATTTACGCATTTTACCCATAACTAACCACATTAATCAAATCAACCCTTACTATTTCAAAATGATAAATAGAGAAAATTAAATTTTATTTATTAATAATTTGGGGTCTTACAACCTCCCCTCCTTATAAAATTTCGTCCTCGAAATTGACGTACGTACCTGATTTTTCGAAAAGATGAGGATACCTTGCTTTCATTTCCGTTTCCAACTCCCAGGTCATTTCCTCAATAGCATGATTTTTCCACAAAACTTTAACTTGTGGTATGACCTTCGTGCGTAAGACATGCTCCTTCCTATCCAAGATCTTGACAGGTACCTCTTCGTACGTTAAGTCTTCGGCTATCTCATCCGGTTCTAACTCAATAACGTGGTTTGGGTCTTTCACATATTTACGTAGCACAAATATATGAAAAATATTATGAACACGAGACACACTTGGAGGTAACGCGAGTCTATAGGCCACATTTCCTACTCGGTCAAGAATTTGAAATGAACCAATAAATCGTGGATTGAGCTTTCCTCTCTTCCCAAATCTTACAACTCCTTTCCATGGAGCCACACGCCACAATACATGATCCCCAATGTCAAATTCCACGTCCTTTCGATGAAGATCCACATAACTCTTTTGTCGATCCTGTGCCATTTGTATACGTTGTCGAATCATTTGGATCTTCTCTGCAGTCATTCGTACCAACTCTGGTCCCAACAACGTTGCTTCTCCCACCTCATCCCAACATACTGGAGAGCGACACTTTCGTCCATACAATGCTTCAAATGGAGCCACACCTATACTTACCTGATAACTGTTGTTGTAGGAGAATTCCACCAATGGTAGGTACTTATCCCAACTTCCTTTAAAATCCAGGACACAAAGTCTTAATAGATCTTTAAGAGTTTGAATAGACCTTTCTGATTGCTCGTCGGTTTGAGGATGGTATGCCGAACTGAACCGTAAATCCGTGCCCATAGCTTTTTACAAGCTAACCCAAAATCTTGAAGTGAATCTTGGGTCACGATCAGAAATTATGGATACTGGCATGCCATGAAACCTCACAATCTCATTTACGTATATACTAGCAAGACGTTCAAGGGAATAAGTC
Organism: Panax notoginseng; assembly: GCA_016801055.1. Lineage (NCBI taxonomy): Eukaryota > Viridiplantae > Streptophyta > Magnoliopsida > Apiales > Araliaceae > Panax > Panax notoginseng. The sequence continues at coordinate 74,600,853 of CM029015.1, read as the reverse complement.
TCCCGTATTGGCAAGAAATGAGCAGACTTGGTTAGTCTATCAACAATAACAAAAATAGCATGTATGCCTTGAGAAACCGTGGGAAGACCCGTAACGAAATCCATGGTAATGTGTTCCCACTTCCATTTCGGAATCTCAAGTGGTTGCAATAGACCCTTTGGCACTTGATGCTCCGCCTTTACATGTTGACAAGTTAAACACCTCGAGATAAACTTTACAATCTCTCTCTTCATATTGTTCCACCAAAATGTATGTCGAAGATCACGATACATTTAGGTACTTCCAGGATGGATTGCAAATGGTGTATTGTGTGCCTCCATCATGATCTTGTACTTCAAATCAGAATCGTTAGGAACACAAAATCTGGAGTGGACTCGAAGTATTCCTTCTTCATCGATTCTTGTTTCTGGAATAGCACCTTCTTGCACTTTTTTCTTCATACGCATCAGCTCCAGGTCTGTGGCTTGAGCAACTTTAACTTTATCGATTAAAGTTGGTTCTATGTATATACTTGACATCATCGCACTCGTTCCTACATATGATCTTCTACTCAACGCGTCAGCTACCACGTTTGCTTTTTCAGGATGGTTTTGAATAGTGTGGTCGTAATCTTTCAACAGCTCGAGCCAACGTCGTTGCCGCATGTTGAATTCTTTTTGAGTGAAGAAATATTTGAGGCTTTTATGGTCTGAATATATCTCCACTTTCTCCCCATATAGATAGTGCCTCCAGATCTTTAGCACAAAAACGACTGCTGTCAACTCTAGATCATGAGTAGGATAATTCCTCTCATATTATTTAAGTTATCGCGAGGCATAGGCTATAACTTTTCCACGTTACACGAGAACACATCCTAGCCCTTTGCTTGAAGCATCGCTGTAGATAACAAATCCATCCGAACCAGATGGTATGGTCAAAACAGGTGCCGAAATGAGTATCTTCTTAAGCTCTTGAAAACTCTTCTCGCATTCCTCGCTCCATACGAATTTGATATCTTTCTGAGTCAGCTGAGTTAACGGGATAGCGATTCGAGAAAACCCTTCCACGAATCTCCGATAATAACCAGCTAAGCCCAGAAAGCTACGTACTTCGGTCACCGTCTTTGGTTGCTCCCAACTTTGTATTGCTTCAATCTTCGTCGGGTCAACAGATACTCCATGTTTTGACACCACGTGCCCTAAGAATGCTACTTCCTTAAGCCAGAACTCGCATTTCTTCAACTTAGCATATAACTTATTTTCACGCAGCCTTTAGAGTACCAGCTTCAAATGATGCTCATGATTTTCACGGCTTTTGGAATATATGAGGATGTCATCAATAAAGACAACAACAAACTGTTCCAAATAATCCTTGAATACTCGGTTCATCATATCTATGAAAGTTACAGGAGTATTAGTCAATCCAAAGGACATGACTAGGAATTCATAATACCCGTACCGAGTTCTGAAGGCAGTCTTCGGAATATCCTCAGTTTTATCCTTCAGCTGATGATATCCAGAACGAAGATCGATCTTTGAAAAGAATTATGCTCCTTGTAACTGGTCAAACAGGTCATCAATACGAGGTAGCGGATACCTATTCTTGATAGTGACATGGTTTAATTCCTGGTAATCAATACAAAGTCGCATACTCCCGTCTTTATTCTTTACAAATAAAACAGGAGCGCCCCAAGGAGATGTACTAGGACGAATGAAACTGATGTCCAACAACTCTTGTAGTTGGACCTTTAACTCCTGAAGTTCAATAGGAGCCATTCGATATGGGATTTTAGAAATGGGCTTTGTACCAGGTTCAAGATCAATAAAGAATTCAACTTCACGTTCCGGGGGTAGACCGGGAAGTTCTTCAGGAAATACGTCAGGAAAGTCAATAACAACAGAAATATTATTCAAATTTGACGTGTCTTTATTCAAATCTATAACATGGGCTAAGAAAGCTTGACATCCATTTTTTAATAAACGAATGGCTTTATGGCTTGATATAACAGTGATTGATTTTAATGGCTTAGTTGCTTGAATTCGCACAACAGGTTGGTTAGGAATATGAAAACTAACAACCTTATGAAAACAATCAATTTTGGCATGATGAGTAGTTAACCAATTAATCCCTAAAATCACGTCAAAAGCAATTATCTTTAAAGTGATAAGGTCAACAGGTAAGGTGATGGTGCCAACTTGGATCAAACAAGATTTATAAACAGTGGATGTGATGAATGTTTCTCCTAACGAAGTCTCCACAGATAAATAAAAGTCTAACTTCTCCGGAGTCAAGTTTAAACTTTGAGCACAAGCAGGAGAAATAAATGATGGGTAGCACCGGTATCTAATAAGGTATAAACTTCGCATGAATTTATGATTAGCTTACCCATGATGACCTCATTTGGGTTCCTCGCATGTTGACCAGTCACGACAAACGCTCTTCCAGGAACCGTTGACTTTGACTTTTCTGGGACAGCTTTTTGAGTCACCATCCCCGCTGGACTTGGTTTCGCTATAGTGCAATCTCGAGCGATATGTTCTTCCTTTCCACAATTATAACATACCTTAAACTATTGTGGGCAGTTTGGGCTGATATGTCCTTCTTTTTCGCACTTATAGCATATGACCGGTGGTCGTTCTCCTCCCTTGGAACCAGTTGCTGTTGGTGCTGACGTCTTCGTATTGTCATTGTTGAATCTCCTCTTTTTAAAATCTCCTCCCGACTCGCTTTTTCTATTTTCATGGCCACGATTACCACCAGAGTGGTTGCCCTTCTTGTCTGTATTTTTCTTTCTCCGCTGGTTATCATTGTTCTGATGACTGCTGTCACCGGTATGATCCTGGTTGTGGTCCCTCGGTTGACCGTACTCGTTATCTCGCTCTAATAATTGAGCCCTGTTGACAACATCTGAATAGAGAGAAAATTTATGAGAAATGAGATATTGACGTATGTCGGGTTTCAAACCTCTCAGAAACATCCGCGTCATACGTTCCTTATTCTCCACCAAATGAGGTGCAAACCTGGACAACTCTACAAACTTCGCCTCGTACTGGGACACCGTTATGTTATTTTACTCCAGTCTAATAAACTCTACCTCCTTCATATAATGAATACTTTCAGGAAAGTACTTGTCATTGAACAGTTTCTGAAATGTCTCCCAAGACATGCTGAGTGCGGCTGGATGGGTACGCTTCACAGACTCCCAGCAGTAGTCTGCCTCGCCACGGAACATAAAGGTAGTGAATGGAACCTTCTGTTCCTCCGTGCATCCCAAGACATCGAATATCTTGGTAATTTGCTTGACCCACGTTTTCGCCATGATCGGATCCGGCTTTCCCTTAAATTCTGGTGGTCCCAATTCTTTGAACTGCTTGGCTGTGACAAACCGTGAATTGCTATCATTTCCTCCTATATTTTGAACACGAGTCTCCCTCGTCTGGTTTTGCATGAATTGCAAAAAGCTTCTAAGCATTCCATCGTTCATCATCTGCTCATTGGTGTTGTTCACAGGAGGAACATTGTCAGCCTGTTGTACGTTCTCCTCGTTGGTGAGCACAGGTGTCTCCACGGTCTTATTTACTCCACTGTTAACATTCTCAGTCGACATTCTCAAATACTGTCATAAAACAAGGGTTAATTTAAGCAATTAACAAATCACATAATATCATTATGTTATGATCGACCAACAAATAAGCTTAGGTAGGACACACTAGCGAAGGATTTACTCGTTTCTCCCCTCCTAGTTTTATTCCCCGATCTCCGCCAGAGATCATATCCCTAAGCTCTGATACCAACTGTGACACCCCCAAAATAGGTATACAACACCCATTCTGAGTCATCAAAATACATGGTACAGAAACAACTACAACTTTATTAATACAACATAAAAACTGTGAGTTTAAATACAAATATTATCATCTAGACAATATCCACACTCAAATAAGTTCTCATTACAATTATTGATACATTATTTTACAAAAATGGTGAGGACTACTAAAATGACCTTCTAGAACTTTCATTCCATACCCCGACTAGTACTCGCTACATTCTCGCCTCCTAAGAAGAAAAAGGGAACAAAAGGAAAAGGGTGAGCTCAACTATCCCAGTAAAGAACATTATGACTAAGATAATATAAAATAAATTATCGTTAGTCTTCAACAGGAAAAAATCTAATAGAATACAATAGACAACAAGTTTTAAATCAATATTCGCAGCGAAAATAATAATTCATTAGAAGAGTTAAGTAGAGAATGAAATCTACTATCTTCTATATATGAATTTAAAAGTTCATCGTCTATCTTTTATCCCTGTAACATCAATCAATATATATCTGAAATCAAATATTCATCTTTGCACTACAGGCCAAAGATATTCATCAGTTGGTCATGTTCATCTAAACACCTGTTCATCTTTGTACTGCGGGCCAAAGATATTCATCAGAAATCATTCATTTTTGCACTACAGGCCAAAGATATTCAGTTATATCATCATTTACGACTGAGGATGATGAAAAATATTTTAAAGAAAACGAATCCAGTGAAACAAAAGAATAAATATTAAGGATTCGTATTTCAGCTATTCCATGTCCAAAAATACCTCATAAGTAATCATGGTGGAGTAAAATTTAAGAATGATCAATACATGGATACAATCAAAGCTAGCATCCAGAATAGATATTTTAGACGAAAAACAAAAATTTAATTTTTCTGTAAATAGTGTCGTATTCGTGAATAGTGCCGTATACATGAATAATGACTCCAACACTAAAAGATAGAAATTTCACAAAAAAACATCATCATGCTTCGTGAATAGTACTCGTGAATATTAACTCGTGAATAGTAACTCATGAATAGTAACTCGTAAATAGTAACTCATGAATAGTAACTCGTGAATAGTAATCCCGACATGAAAAGTTTCAAATTTGATAAAAAAATTCCAACCAATATTTCGGCACAATGAAATTCAAGTAATAATATCATTTTCGAATAAAATAACATCCATTACCTAGTAAAGACAGTACTTTTAGTTGAAACACCGGATATAGGCTATGACTTGAACTTGCACCATATAACAACACTCACAGTATTAAAATACTCACAAGAATACGCTCAAAATATCGAGAGAGAAATCTTTAGTTTCTGGTGTGATTTTCAATTATAACCTAAGCACCCTATTTATAGGAAAATGCTTAGAACATCAAAGCAGAAAATTTAATAAAATATTAATATATATATATATATATATATATATATATATATATATATATCAAAATTTTCTATGCACACAAATCTGGTCCAACATCAACCATACACACCTTATTTAAAGAAAAAAAACGTTTTTCTTATTAAAAATATTTTAAACTCCAAAAATCAATTATTCAGGAATTTCGGAACTTCAATAATTCATAATAAATAGCCCTTTTGTCAAAAAATTTGAATCTCGCGAATTTTTATAGGAAATTCAATTCTCTACAACTTTGCAGAAAAAAGTTTTTTCAAATTCCAAATAGAAATTGATCGAAATCCACAAACGGACGATTTTATAGGCTATAATCAAATTTCAGTCAAGAAATAGGTCCACAGACATGTTTAACATGTTTTAAATAACTTTTGCAACAAAAATACTCTTTCGCCTCATATACTCATATATTCCACATTCATTGTAAAAATATCATCATTATTATATTATAATAATATAATAAAATATTATTTTATCAAAAAAGATAAAATATCGATTTTCAACAATTGTCACTTTAAAAAATTTTCTCCATCTATATCCACATAAAATGAATATTTTTCTCATCATATAAATCAATAATTAATTATTCATAAATAATATTATCGAATCACAATACTGACAACCAGACAGTTCCCAGGAAAGAGGGGGCTTTCCAATAAGGATTTTTCCTTACTGGCACGCAATTAGGTGACCAAACCTCTCCTTAGACAGAACTTTCTAGACATTACCAATAATGTTATCTAATAATATTATTCAGATAATATGAATTATTGCTCCGATAATAAAAAATACTGTGTAGTGACAATTATTGAAACAACAGTAATATAAAATATCAACGCAACAATTATTGAATCAATAAAATAAAATACTGAATAGTAATTACTGTAACCATTATTGAGTAGTGCCTTCTTACGTAAGAATCAATAATTGGTGCAATACTGTGTGCTACTGTGCAACAACGCGTATTACTGTGTTTTAACCACCGGGTATTCCAACAGTATTAACGGTAACAACTACGCCGTTATTTATAAACTACTTATACTTGTCGTTTTCTTTATCCAATCGCTTTTCGTTATGGGGCCCACACAAGGCTACGCTGTCGTACGAATATTCTTCGACAACAAGAATATTCCACGACCAAACGAATATTCTACAATAAAAATAAATATTTTATAACCATTTACTTATTTAAAATATTTGCGCATTTTATCCATAACTAACCACATTAATCAAATCAACCCTTACTATTTCAAAATGATAAATAGAGAAAATTAAATTTTATTTATTAATAATTTGGGTTCTTACAGAGAGTATGATTGGGGTTCCTACACATTCGCCTATTTCCTCAGGGGCATGCGTATGCGCTGACGGAGACTTGGCTAGGATTTTACCCATTTCTGCTGCTGAGTACTTCTCTTGTCATTTACCATGTATAGGTTAAGAGTGTTAACTGACAGCAGATGTTTTGCCGTTGTGTTGGCAGTTTTGGGCCTATGAGAGGCTCACATGCTTGCGTCTGGTGAGTGTGTTAGGATTGGATACCTACCCACGAGGACGACGATGGCATCAGTCTATATTGGCGGAGGTCCCTGTAGCTGAGGGTTTCACTCACTGCCGTTTGCAGCTGGAGTTGTTGACATCTGACATTATCACATGGATTCCCTATTCTGGGGAACATTTGGCCATCGGTTTTGAGGATGGGTACCCGACTGGAGTCGAGTACATGATTTCCACCAAGAGAGTTCCTCTCTTCACGGATGGAGGCTGGGAGCTCTATTTAGGAAAGCGTGCTATTAGGAGCACCACAGGGGAGATCCGTATGCCGATCTTACCTCCTGCCAGGCGTTATTGGCCTATGTCGCAGTCACCCGTCATTGATATCCCATTGTTGGGTGTTGACGATTTTGCATTATCAGAGGGTCCCTGTACTCAGGATGTATTCCAGCGTTGGTGGTTCCCTCGGACTATTGGAGCCCAGACCCGCGCCACTCAGTTATTAGGGGATATGGTTCCAGGATCCGTGATGATGACGGATTGGCTAGCCTGTGTCCGAGATTCCACTCATGTGACACAGATTGATATTTTGACCCAGCAGTTAGACCAAGCACATATTTCTATCCGGCATTTGGGCAGAGATCCGGCAGAGGCAGATTCGTTTGATCCTTCCAGCTCAGGCGCTGGCCCCTCAAATGACCCATTTGGTTTTGGAGGCACAGATCCTCCTTTGTATAGGTCTGATATCCCTGTTAATAGAGATCCAGTGACTCAGGAGGAGTTACATCAGGTGGACAGGATTGATGATATAGACATCGACACCATTGTCTTCTTCTGATGTGTATTCTCGTTATTTCTTTTGATAGGCCTTTGTTAGCTATTGGGTGGTTGTGCCCCATTCTCGCTATATCTTTTGATAGGCCTCTGTTAGTAGTAGGGCGCCTGTGCCCCACTTCCCTATATTTGTAGCTGTACATAGATGATGTATTAGATGATGATATACTTAGGAATGTATGTATAGTTTTTCCATTCCCTATATCATATTGCCATCTATTATCTGTAATGCATGTATCATGTTATGCATATGTATGTATGTCTAGAGATATTCAGCATTGACCCCTGGATGGTCTTATGAAACGGCCCGTGTAGATGTCTTCTTCGACAGTTAGCCATATTGATCATACCTCACCATTATTGGTGGTATCTGTTATGCGATCTTGGTATGATAGCATGTCACCATCAGACAGGGTGACCGTAGATCATTTATTACAACATACTATGACCCTGTTGATATTTCAGGTTCCCATAGGATTCGTGGAAGGCATGCTGGAGCACTAGGTATCGGAGAGGCAGGTTTTTTGATTTGGGACCCAGGAGTTGACTCCCACTCTGGAGGAGTATGCACGGTTGACGATGCTGCCACTGTACAGACCTTACGTGCATATGGCTTTGGGGGACATGAGTCGACGATTCATGACCCTCGCTGGATTGAGGCGTAGAGTAGTGCAGGATGAGTTGACATCTGGCCACGTTATATCCCAGCATTTTCTGTTTGACAGATTTGGCTCTGAGGATAGTTATAGACGACATTCCAAGGATTTCACCACACCGGAGGCTCATTGGTGTCTGGCCAAGGTTGATGTACTACTATTGTGCATAATGTCATATGTCTGCATGCCACTGTATATGGATGAGTTGGACATAGGAGTTATCATGGCGTTGAGAGCTCTCAGGGAGGGTCGTACTGTGACACCCCCAAAATAGGTATACAACACCCATTCTGTGTCGTCAATAACATGGTACAGAAACAACTACAATTTTATTAATACAACATAAAAACTATGAGTGTAAATACAAATATTGTCATCTAAACAATATCCACACTCAAATAAGTCCTCATTACAATTATTGGTACAATATTTTATAAAAAAAATGGTGAGGACTACTAAAACAACTTCCTATAACCTTCATTCCATACCCCGGCTAGTACTCGCTACATTCTCGCCTCCTGAGAAAAATGGAACAAAAAGGAAAATAGTGAGCTCAACTAGCCCAATAAAGAACATTATGACTAAGATAACATAGAACAAATTATCGTTAGTCTTCAACAGGGAAAAATATAATAGAATACAATAGACAACAAGTTTTAAATCAATATTCGCAGCGAAAAATAATAATTCATATAAGAGTTACGTAGAGAATGAAATCTACTATTATCTATGAATTTAAAAGTCCACCATCAGCATTTTATCCCTGTAACATCAATCAATATTCATCTTCGCACTACAGGCCAAAGATATTCACTATTTGGTCATGTTCATCTAAACACATGTTCATCTTTGCACTACGGGCCAAAGATATTCATCAGAAATTATTAATCTTTGCACTACAGGCCAAAGATATTCAATTATATCATCATTTAGGACTGAGGATGATGAAAAATATTTTAAAGGAAACGAATCCAGTGAAACAAAATAATAAATATTAAGGATTCGTATTTCAACTAGTCCATGTCCAAAAATACCTCATAAATAATCATAGTGGAGTAAAATTCAAGAATGATCAAAACATGGATACAATCAAAGCTAGTATCCATAATAGATATTTTGGACAAAAAGAAAAAAAATTCATTTTTTGGTGAATAGTAACTCGTGAATAGTAAGCCCGACATGAAAAGTTCCAAATTTGATAAAAAGTTCAGATCAATACTCGGCATAATGATATTGAAGAAAATAATATCATTTAAGAAGAAATAACATCCCTTACCTCGGAAAGACGGTACTTCTGACTGGAATACTAGATATAGTGCTGAAGGAAACTTGCACCGTATAGCAACACTCAAAGTATCAAATACTCACAAGAATATGCTCGATATAGAGAGAGAAATAGAGAGAAACTTGTGTTTTTGGTGTGATTTTTAATTCTAACCTAAGCACCCTATTTATAGGAAAATGCTTCGAACACCAAAGCAGAAAATTTAATATAATATTAATATATTTATCAAATTTTCCTTAGCCCACCTCTAGACATCTGATCTCAGCCCATTTATATCACATGTTAGCCCACTTAAATACAAAAAAACGTTTTTCTTCAAAATAATAAATAAAACTTCCAAAAATTAATTATTTCGGAACTTCAGAACTTCAATAATTCATAATAAATAGCCCTTTTATCAGAAAATTCAAATCACGCGAGTTTTTATAGGAATTTCAATTCTCTACAACTTTGCAGAAGAAAGTTTTTCTAAATTCCAAACAGAAATTGACCGAAATCCATAAACTGGCAATTTTACAGTCAATAATAAATTTTCGGTCAAGAATTGTGTCCACCAACACACAAAACATGTGTTAATCATTTAATGCCACAAAAATACTCTTTCTCCTCATATACTCATATATCCCACATTCATTATAAAGATATCACCATCAATATATTATTAAAATAATATATTTAAATAAATTATTTTATCAGAAAAAGATAAAATATTAATTTTCAACAATTGTCACATTAAAAATTTTCTCCATCTATATCCACATAAAATTAATATTTTTCTCATCATATAAATCAATAATTAATTATACACAAATAATATTATAGAATCAAAGTACTGGCAACCAGGCCGTTCCCAGGAAAGAGAGGGCTTTCCAATAAGGATTTCTCCTTACTAGCGCGCAATTAGATGACCAAACCTCTCCTTAGACAGAACTTTCTAGACATTGCCAATAATGTTATCTAATAATATTATTCAGATAATATGAATTATTGCTCCGATAATGGAAAATACTGCGTAGTGACAATTATAAAATATCAACGTAGCAATTATTTAATCAATAAAATAAAATATTGAACAGTAATTACTGTAACCATTATTGAGTAGTGCCTTCTTACGTAAGAATCAATAATTGGTGCAATACCGTGTGCTACTGTGCAACAACGCGTATTACCGTGTTTTAACCACCGGGTATTCCAACAGTATTAACGGTAACAACTACGCCGTTATTTATAAACAACTTATTTTTGTCGTTTTTTTCACCCAATCGCTTTCCGTTATGGAGCCCACAAAAGACTGCGTCGTCGTACGAATATTCTCCGACAGTAAGAATATTCCACGACCAAGCGAATATTCCCCGACAACAATGAATATTTTATAACCACTTGCGTATTTAAAATATTTGCACATTTTACCCATAAGTAACCACATTAATCAAATCAACCATTACTATTTCAGAATAATAAATAGAGGAAATTAAATTTTATTTATTAATAATTTAGGGTCTTACAACCTCCCCTCCTTATGAAATTTCGTCCTTGAAATTGACATACGTACCTGGTGTTTCGAAAAGATGAGGATACCTCGCTTTCATTTCCGTTTCCAACTCCCAGGTCATTTCCTCAATAGCATGGTTTCTCCACAAAACTTTAACTTGTGGTATGACCTTCGTGCGTAGGACATGCTCCTTCCTATCCAAGATCTTGACAGGTACCTCCTCGTACGTTAAGTCTTCGGCTATCTCGTCCGGTTCTAACTCAATAACGTGGTTCGGGTCTTTTGCATATTTACGAAGCACAGATATATGAAAAACATTATGAACACGAGACATACTTGGAGGTAACGCTAGTCTATAGGCCACATTTTCTACTCGGTCAAGAATCTGAAATGGACCAATAAATCGTGGATTGAGCTTTCCTCTCTTCCCAAATCTTGTAACTCCTTTTCCATGGATCTACACGTAATAATACATGATCCCCAATGTCAAATTCCACGTCCTTTCGATGAAGATCCACATAACTCTTTTGTCGATCCTGTGCCGTTTGTATACGTTGTCAAATCGTTTGGATCTTCTCTGTAGTCATTCGTACCAACTCTGGTCCCAACAACTTTGATTCTCCCACCTCATCCCAACATACTGGAGAGCGACACTTTCGTCCATACAATGCTTCAAAGGGAGCCACACCTATACTTGCCTGATAACTGTTGTTATAGGAGAATTCCACCAATGGTCGGTACTTATCCCAACTTCCTTTGAAATCTAGGACACAAAGTCTTAATAGATCTTCAAGAGTTTGAATAGTCCTCTCTGATTGCCCGTCCGTTTGAGGATGGTATGCCGAACTGAACCGTAAATCCGTGCCCATAGCTTTCTGCAAACTAACCCAAAATCTTAAAGTGAATCTCGGGTTACGATCTGAAACTATGGATACTGGAATGCCATGCAACCTTACAATCTCATTCACGTACATACTAGCAAGACGTTCAAGGGAATAAGTATCCCGTATCGGCAAGAAATGAGCAAACTTGGTTAGTTTATCAACTATAACCCAAATAGCATTTATGCCTTGAGAAACCGTGGGAAGACCCGTAACGAAATCCATGGTAATGTGTTCCCACTTTCATTTCAGAATCTCAAGTGGTTGCAATGAACCTTTTGGTACTTGATGCTCCGCCTTTACACGTTGACAAGTTAAACACCTCGAGATAAACTTTGCAATCTCTCTCTTCATATTGTTCCACCAAAATGTATGTCGAAGATCACGATACAATTTAGTACTTCCAGGATGGATTGCAAATGGTGTATTGTGTGCCTCCATCATGATCTTGTACTTCAAATCAGAATCCTTAGGAACACAAAGTCTGGAGTGGACTCGAAGTATTCCTTCTTCATCGATTCTTGCTTCTGGAATAGCACATTCTTGCACTTTCTTCTTCATACGCATCAGCTCCGGGTCTGTAGCTTGAGCAACTTTAACTTTATCGATTAAAGTTGGTTCTAAGCGTATACTTGACATCATCGCACTCATTCCTGCATATGATCTTCTACTCAACGCGTCAGCTACCACGTTTGCTTTTCCAGGATGGTATTGAATAGTGTGGTCGTAATCTTTCAACAGCTCGAGCCAACGTCGTTGCCGCATGTTGAGTTCTTTTTGAGTGAAGAAATATTTAAGGCTTTTATGGTCTGAATATATCTCCACCTTCTCCCCATATATATAGTGCCTCCAGATCTTTAGCGCGAAAACGACTACTGCCAACTCTAGATCATGAGTAGGATAATTCCTCTCATATTCTTTAAGTTGTCGCGAGGCATAGGCTATGACTTTCTCACGTTGCATGAGAACACATCCTAACCCCTTGCCTGAAGCATCGCTGTAGATAACAAATCCATCCGAACCAGATGGTATTGTCAGAATAGGTGCCGAAATAAGTCTCCTCTTAAGCTCTTGGAAACTCTTTTCGCATTCTTCGCTCCATACGAATTTGATATCCTTCCGAGTCAGCTGAGTTAACGGGGTAGCGATTCGAGAAAACCCTTCTACGAATCTCCGATAATAACCAGCTAAGCCCAGAAAGCTACGTACATCGGTCACCGTCTTCGATTTCTCCCAGCTTTGTATTGCTTCAATCTTCGCCGGGTCCACAGATACTCCATGTTTTGAGACCACGTGTCCTAGGAATGCTACTTCCTCAAGCCAGAACTCGTATTTCTTTAACTTAGCATATAACTTGTTTTCACGCAACCTTTGGAGTACCAGCTTCAAATGGTGCTCATGATCTTCACGGCTTTTGGAATATATGAGGATGTCATCAATAAAGACAACAACGAACTGATCCAAATAATCCTTGAATACTCGGTTCATCATATCCATGAAAGCCGCTGAAGCATTAGTCAATCCAAAAGACATGACTAAGAATTCATAATGCCCGTACCGAGTTCTAAAGGCAGTCTTCAGAATATCCTCAGTTTTAACCTTCAGCTGATGATATCCAGAACGAAGATCGATTTTTGAAAAGAATTGTGCTCCTTGTAACTGATCAAACAGGTCATCAATACGAGGTAGCGGATACCTATTCTTGATGGTGACATGGTTTAATTCTCGATAATCGATACAAAGTCGCATACTCCCGTCTTTCTTCTTTACAAATAAAACAGGTGCACCCCAAGGAGATGTACTAGGACGAATGAAGCCGATGCCCAATAACTCTTGTAGTTGGACTTTTAACTCCTGAAGTTCAATAGGAGGCATTCGATATGGGGTTTTAGAAATGGGCTTTGTACCAGGTTCAAGATCAATAAAGAATTCAACTTCACGTTCTAGGGGTAGACCGGAAAGTTCTTCAGGAAATACGTCAGGAAAGTTACTAACAACAGGAATATTATTCAAATTTGACGTGTCTTTATTCAAATCCATAACATGGGCTAAGAAAGCTTGACATCCGTTTTTCAATAAACGAATGGCTTTATGACTTGATATAACAGTGATTGATTTTAATGGCTTTGTTGCTTGAATTCGAACAACAGGTTGATTAAGAATATGAAAACTAACCACCTTACGAAAATAATCAATTTTGGCATGATGAGTAGTTAACCAATCAATTCCTAAAATTACGTCAAATGCAAGTATCTTTAAAGAGATAAGGTCAACAGGTAAGGTGATGGTGCCAACTTGGATCAAACAAGATTTATAAACAGTGGATGTGATGAAAGTTTCCCCTAACGGAGTCTCCACAGATAAATCAAAGTCTAATTTCTCCTCTAATTTCTCCGGAGTCAAGTTTAAACGTTGAGCACAAGCATGAGAAATAAATGAATGGGTAGCACCGGTATCTAGTAAGGTATAAACTTCGCATGAATTTATGATTAGCTTACCCGTGATCACCTCGTTTGGGTTCCTCGCATGTTGACCAGTCACGACAAATGCTCTTCCAGGAACCGTTGACTTTGACTTTTCTGGGGCAGCCTTTTGAGTCACCGTCCCCGCTGAACTTGGTTTCGCTACCGTACAATCTCGAGCGATATGTCCTTCCTTTCCATAATTATAGCATACCTTGAACTGTTGTGGACAGTTTGGGCTGATATGTCCCTCTTTTCCACATTTATAACATATAACTGGTGGTCGTTCTCCTCCCTTGGAACCAGTTGCTGCTGGTGCTGACGTCTTCGTATTATCATTGTTGAATCTCCTCTTTTTAAAATCTCCTCCCGACTCGCTTCTTCTATTTTCATGGCCACGATTACCACCAGAGTGGTTTCCGTTCTTGTCTGTATTTTTCTTTCTCCGCTGGTTATCATTGTTCTGATTACTGTTGTCACCGGTATGATCCTGGTTGTGGTCCCTCGGTTGACCATACTCGTAATCTCGCTCTAATAATTGAGCCCTGTTGACAACTTCTGAATAGAGAGAAAATTTATGAGAAATGAGATATTGACGTATGCCGGGTTTCAAACCTCTCAGAAACATCCGCGCCATATGTTCCTCATTCTCCACCAAATGAGGTGCAAACCTGGACAACTCTGCAAACTTCGCCTCGTACTGGGACACCGTCATGTTGTTCTGCTCCAGTCTAACAAACTCCACTGTCTTTATATGACGAACACTTTCAGGAAAGTATTTGTCATTGAATAGTTTCTGAAATGTCTCCCAAGACATGCCGAGTGCGGCTGGATGGGTACGTTTCACAGACTCCCACCAGTAGTCTGCCTCACCACCGAACATAAAGGTGGCGAATGGAACCTTCTGTTCCTCCGTGCATCCCAAGACATCGAATATCTTGGTAATTTGCTTGACCCACATTTCCGTCATGATCGGATCCGGCTTTCCCTTAAATTCTAGTGGTCCCAACTCTTTAAACTGCTTGGCTGTGACCAGCTATGCGTTGCCATTGTTTCTTCCTATATTTTGAATAGGAATCTCCTTCGTCTGGTTTTGCATGAACCGTAAAAAACTTCTAAACATCTAATCGTTCACCGTCTGCTCAGTGGTGTTGTTCACAGGAGGAACATTGCCAGCCTGTTGCACGTTCTCCTCGTTGGTGAGTACAGGTGTCTCCACGGTTTCATTTACTCCACTGTTAACATTCTCAGTCGACATTCTCAAATACTGCCATGAAACAAGGGTTAATTTAACAAATTAACAAATCACATAATATCCCTATATTATGACCGACCAACAAATAAGCTTAGGTAGGACACACTAGCAAAGGATTTACTCGTCTCTCCCCTCCTAGTTTTATTCTCCGATCTCCGCCAGAGATCATATCCCTAAGCTCTGATACCAACTGTGACGCCCCCAAAATAGGTATACAACACCCATTCTGTGTCGTCAATAACATGGTACAGAAACAACTACAACTTTATTAATACAACATAAAAACTATGAGTGTAAATACAAATATTGTCATCTAGACAATATCCACACTCAAATAATTCCTCATTACAATTATTGGTACAATATTTTACAAAAAAAAATGGTGAGGACTACTAAAACAACTTCCTATAACCTTCATTCCATACCGCGACTAGTACTCGCTACATTCTCGCCTCCTGAGAAAAAATGGAACAAAAAGGAAAAGGGTGAGCTCAACTAGCCCAGTAAAGAACATTATGACTAAGATAACATAGAATAAATTATCGTTAGTCTTCAACAGGGAAAATTATAATAGAATACAATAGACAACAAGTTTTAAATCAATATTCGCAGCGGAAAATAATAATTCATAGAAGAGTTACGTAGAGAATGAAATCTACTATTATCTATGAATTTAAAAGTCCATCATCAGCATTTTATCCCTGTAACATCAATTAATATTCATCTTCGCACTACAGGCCAAAGGTATTCACCATTTGGTTATGTTCATCTAAACACATGTTCATCTTTGCACTACGGGCCAAAGATATTCATCAGAAATCATTAATCTTTACACTACATGCCAAAGATATTCAATTATATCATCATTTAGGACTGAGGATGATGAAAAATATTTTAAAGGAAACGAATCCAATGAAACAAAATAATAAATATTAAGGATTCGTATTTCAACTAGTCCATGTCCAAAAATACCTCATAAATAATCATAGTGGAGTAAAATTCAAGAATGATCAAAACATGGATACAATCAAAGCTAATATCCATAATAGATATTTTGGATAAAAAGAAAAAAATTTCATTTTTCGGTGAATAGTAACTCGTGAATAGTAACTCGTGAATAGTAACTCATGAATAATAACCCCGACATGAAAAGTTTTAAATTTGATAAAAAGTTCAGATCAATTCTCAGCATAATGATATTGAAGAAAATAATATCATTTAAGAAGAAATAACATCCCTTACCTCGGAAAGACGGTACTTCTGACTAGAATACTAGATATAGTGCTGAAGGAAACTTGCACCGTATAGCAACACTCAAAGTATCAAATACTCACAAGAATACGCTCGATATAGAGAGAGAAATAGAGAGAAACTTGTGTTTCTGGTGTGATTTTCAATTCTAACCTAAGCACCCTATTTATAGGAAAATGCTTAGAACACCAAAGTAAAAAATTTAATATAATATTAATATATTTATCAATTTTTCCTTAGCCCACCTCTAGACATCTGATCTCAGCCCATTTATATCACATGTTATCCCACTTAAATGCAAAAAAATGTTTTTCTTCAAAATAATAAATAAAACTTCCAAAAATCAATTATTTCGGAACTTCAGAGCTTCAATAATTTATAATAAATAGCCTTTTATCAGAAAATTCGAATCTTGCATGTTTTTATAGGAATTTCAATTCTCTACAACTTTGCAGAAGAAAGTTTTTCCAAATTCCAAACAGAAATTGACCGAAATCCACAAACGGGCGATTTTACAGTCAATAATAAATTTTCGGTCAAGAATTGTGTCCACCAACACACAAAACATGTGATAATCATTTAATGTCACAAAAATACTCTTCCTCCTCATATACTCATATATCCCACATTCATTGTAAAAATATCACCATCAATATATTATTAAAATAATATATTTAAATGAATTATTTTATCAGAAAAAGATAAAATATTAATTTTCAACAATTGTCACATTAAAAATTTTCTCCATCTATATCCACATAAAATTAATATTTTCCTCATCATATAAATCAATAATTAATTATACACAAATAATATTACAGAATCACAGTACTGGCAACCAGGCCGTTCCCAGGAAAGAGGGGGCTTTCCAATAAGGATTTCTCCTTACTGACGCGCAATTAGATGACCAAACCTCTCCTTAGACAGAACTTTCTAGACATTGCCAATAATGTTATCTAATAATATTATTCAGATAATATGAATTATTTCTCCGATAATGGAAAATACTGCGTAGTGACAATTATAAAATATCAACGTAGCAATTATTTAATCAATAAAATAAATTATTGAACAGTAATTACTGTAACCATTATTGAGTAGTGCCTTCTTACGTAAGAATCAATAATTGGTGCAATACCGTGTGCTACTGTGCAACAACGCGTATTACCGTGTTTTAAACACCGGGTATTCCAACAGTATTAACTGTAACAACTACGCCGTTATTTATAAACAACTTATTTTGGTCGTTTTTTTCATCCAATCGCTTTTCGTTATGGAGCCCACAAAAGACTGCGTCGTCGTACGAATATTCTCCGACGGTAAGAATATTCCACGACCAAGCGAATATTCCCCGACAACAATGAATATTTTATAACCACTTGCTTTTTTAAAATATTTGCACATTTTACCCATAACTAATCACATTAATCAAATCAACCATTACTATTTCAGAATAATAAATAGAGAAAATTAAATTTCATTTATTAATAATTTGGGGTCTTACACGTACCATCATACCTATGATTATAGCCAAGACATTGAGGTCAGCTACATACTGCTGTACTTATCCGACAGGAGTATTTACGGGCAGTTCGGTCATGCTATACGTGTGGTTTATGTCACACCTAAGACCGTTTGGCACTTTCAGACAGCATGGGTATTGCTTCACCCATGATATAGTCATGACATATTCATTTCAGCCTGCGGAGTGTACGGATGCTACATCTTGGTCCGCTTTCTTAGCTGGGATCGAAGACCCGTTTAGTATATTATCATGCTCAGGGCTCAGCTCACCTTACAGCTTCATTACTCATGCTCCGGGAATGGATTACATCCCTCTGGCTAGTTTGAGGGGTATGACTACTTACCATCCACTGGCCGTGATGTCGCAGTTTGACCAGTTTCAGGATTTTTATCCTTTTGAGGAAGCGCTGGGCCAGCGTTTAGCTTCTCGCTATCTTCCAGCAGAGGACCGATCCCATGTGTATGCATGTTGGGATCAGTGCGAGATAGCTGCTTTCTCTATTAGTCATCCAGGTTATTCTGCAGTGTATTCTACATGGATGGAGACAGAGACTGCACCAACTGAGGTAGTATCCATATTGCCGAGTATTGACTCAGATGGTGGAGAGCCCATGGAGGACATTGATTCTCACACTGAGGAGGAGTTAGGTACCGGGTTGCCAGCATCTCTTTTAGATTCTCCCAGTACCAGCACTGTCGTGATTCAGCATTCAGCACAGTACTTTGAGCAGCGTCTTCATTTGATGACCTTTAAGAGAGATCAGGCTCAATCTTTGATGTTGACTGCCCTTGATGGGAGGGACGCAGCTTTGTTAGAGAGAGACGAGGCATTGGCTTGTAGAGATACTGCTATTGTTGAGCGGGATGAGGCCAGATCAGCCAGAGATGCAGTGATAGTTGAGCGGGATAGTACCATATCTACCTGGGATGTAGCAGTCATAAATATTACTGCAGTGAGGTCCCTTACCACTGGCATGATCGTAGAGATGAGCACGTACATTGATGAGCACATGGTCACCATGCAGATGGCTGCAAATCTGTTAGGTCGTGTGGATATCCTCGTACAGGAGACCACGGCTTTGCCTCTTTCTTCGGAGAGGGATGCCATGTTGGGCTTGTTAGCTCGTATATACACCGATTTGTAGATGGGCTTGTATTTTCCTGCACATACTAGCTTAACTATTTTGTCATATACAGTTTACATTGTATATCAAACAGCATTATATATAGCAGGGAAATATATTTTTGATCACTTCCCTTTTAGATATGCTCTGATATCTGCTTAATAGTTTGTCTGCTTCTTCAGGGCTTGTGATCTTGATGTATTCTGAATTCCTCCTTGCTGGATGGACATTGAGTTGTCTCTGGATAGTTCATAATGGATCATGGATCTTTGTGTATCCCTACCATCTTTTCAGTGTTTTGGGACTGGTTTCTGTATGGAAATGTGGAGAGGAGTGTATGGCTTTCTTCTCTGAGATTGACCGCACCACAGATGGTCTCCAGTACCCCTATTTAGGAGGAGCCTAGTTAATTCCATCTCTTATGGATTGGTGTTGCTCTTTGAGGTACAACCGCAACTTAGATGGTCGTCGAATCTCCTATTTACGAGGAGAGGTTGGGTAATTCCATCCCTTTGGTTTGAAGCCAATGAAATGTGGTAGATTGAAGTTTGATCCCAGTACCGTTGACAAAGGTTTATGTTTTGGTAGGGGGTTAGACCGAACCATGAATGGCTGCCTACGTACTCCTATTAAAGAGAAGATCAGGTCTGCGTAGTTCGAACCTGGTGTAAGAGGTTCAACGCTGTTTATGAAAGGCAGATGGATGTAGAAACTTTATTAATGAAGACGGTTGTAGAAATGTTTTTGTGGTTTTTGTTTTTTTTAGAAAAGGGTAGAAATGTTTTTGTTGTTTTTTGTTTATTGCGATCGGACCATATAGAATATGGTTGCCTACGTACTCCCGTGTATCAAAGAGATCTGGTCGATGTAGTTCACCCCTCAGGGTGAGTTGAAAAGAGTAATCCCATGTGCAGGTCAGAATGCGGGGGAGAAAAAGTTTAATCCTAGGTTGAGGATAAACTGTAGGTGTGAAAAGTTTGATCCCATGTATGGGTAGCCAAACTGAAAACGCGAGAGGTTCAATCCACGGTGGGATGACCTAAGTTGTATGAGCGCAGAGAAGCCAGGTTGCTGGCTTGAAAGGTATGTTTCCCTGAGGGGCAAAATGTGATAAAGAGTTGTATATGGTAAAGGGTTAAAGAACCGAAATGACTGCTGATATGATGATCCAACACCAGGGTGTTTGCTTGATGGTAACTTCAGACATAATACCATTTCAGGGTGTCCGAGTTGATAAGCTGTGGAAATTTATCGCCGTCCATTTCTTGTAATTTGAGAGCACCTTCTGTCAATATTTCCTTGACAACAAACGGGCCTTCCCAGTTAGGAGCGAATTTTCCCTTGGATTGATCTTGGTTGTCAATGATCTTCTTCAAAACCAAGTCATGTTATTTAAACTGCCGTAGCTGGACTTTTCTATTGTAGGATCTGGCGATCCTTTGTTGATATAACTGACCATGGAAGATAGCCGCAGTTCGCCTTTCATCTATCAGAGACAATTGGTGATACCTGTCTTGTACCCATTGGTCTTCATCCAGCTGAGCGTCTATCAACACTCTGAGGGATTCCATTTCTACTTCTATGGGGAGTACTGCTTCCATCCCATATGTTAATACGTAGGGGGTTGCCCAAGTCGAAGTGCGCATTGATGTTCTGTAGGCTAACAGAGTAAGAGGCAATAAGTCAGGCCATCCTTTGTGGTTGGCAGACATCTTTTGCATGATCCTCTTGATGTTTTTGTTCGCCGCTTCAACAACACCATTCATCTTTGGACGGTAGATGACGGAGTTAAGATGTTGGATGTGAAATTTACTGCATAATTCCTCCATTATTTTGTTATTGAGGTTCTTAGCATTGTCTGATACAATCACCTCTGGTTGTCCATATCGACAAATGACATTATTTTTTATGAAGGCAATGATGACTTCTTTGGTAACCCTGGGGAAGGAGGCTGCTTCTACCCACTTGGTAAAGTAGTCAATCATGGTGAAGATGAATCGATGTCCATTACTGGCTTTAGGCTCAATGGGCCTAATCACGTCCATTCCCCACATTGAGAAGGGCCAAGGCGAACTCATATTGTGGAGTTCCCTTGGAGGGGCGTGGATAGCATTTCCATGAATCTAGAATTGATAACATCTCTTAATGTGGTCATCGCAGTCAGATTTGAGAGATAGCCAATAATGTCCCGTCCTGAGGATCTTTTTGACAAGGAGGGGGCCACTCATGTGTGGGCCACAGACTCCACCATGGATCTCATCCATGAGTCTCTGAGCTTGATCCTTATCCAGGCATCTGAGGAGATCTAGTCCTACATCTCTCTTGTAGAGTGCATCTCTGCTCAGGTAGAATTTTATAGCAAGTCGATGGATCCGCCTCTTCTCAGTAGGGCTAGCCTCAGCGGGTGTAGATCTGTCTCGTAGGTACTCCTTGATATGCTGATACCAAGGATATTGGATGGGAGGTAGCTCATCCGATACTTCTCCAACGTAGTTCCCATAAGCTGGTGCTTTGTGTAGGGAAATTGTGACGCTTAGCAAATGTCCCTTGTCAGAGATGTGTATCAAGGAGGCCAAAGTTGCTAATGCATCCGCAAAATCATTCCTACTACGAGGAATATGTAAAAAGGAGATTTCTTCGAACTCCAAAGCCATCTTCAAAACCTGCCGATGGTAAGGCAGCAAATGTAGCTCTTTGGTTTGATAGATTCCCATAGATTGTCTGACCACTAACTCTGAATTTCCAAAGACAGTTAACCGCCTGATGCCCATTGAACGGGAAAGTTTTAGCCCTACGAGACAGCCTTCATACTCAGCTGTATTATTGGTGCTGACAAACTACAATTTGATGGCGACGGGATATTGCTCCCCCGTATCAGATACTAGAACTGCTCCAGCTCCAGAACTTTTCGTATTAATAGCTCCATCAAAATACATCTTCCATGCTTGAAGTGTATTATACTGATGGTGTTGTTGAACTGTCATGACCCCTTCATCGGGGAAGTATGTCTCCAAGGGTTTGAAATCCCCTATAGGTGAAGCGGCTAGTTGATCCGCAATCCCTTGACCTTTAATGGACTTTTGAGTCACGTAGACGATGTCAAATTATTGTAGGATCAACTGTCATCTGGACAGTAAGCAATTTAACAAGGGTTTGCTGAACACGTATTTGAGAGGATCCACGCGGGATATAAGATGGGTTGTGTGACAATGGAGGTAATGATGTAACCTCATGGAAGCCCATGCTAAAGCACAACAAGTCCTCTCAATCAGAGTGTACTTGTGTTCACTGCTGCTGAATCTTTTGCTGAGGTAATAGATAGCTTGTTCTTGGCCTCTATCATCTTTCTGTCCCAGCATGCTGCCCATGGCATTGTCACTTACGGACAGGTACATGAACAGAGGAGCATCATCTCTGGGTGGTACCAAAATGGGAGCTTTGACTAGCTATTCTTTGATTGTAAGGAAGGCTTTCTGGCACTCGTCGTTCCATTTTATGGAGGAGTTCTTCCTTAACAGCTTGAAGATAGGCTCACAGGTTACTGTGAGTTGAGAAATGAACCTGCTAATGAAGTTGATTCTTCCCAATAATCCCCGTATCTCCTTCTCTGTCTGAGGAATGGGCATTTTCGTAATGGCCTGGATTTTGGTAGGATCTAGCTCAATCCCTTTATGGCTGACTAGAAATCCTAGCAACTTGCCTGATTTAACGCCAAAGAAGCACTTGGTTGGATTCAACTTCAAGTTGTACTTGCGCAACCTGTTGAATAGATTTTTGAGATGGTCTAAGTGGTCATCCTCCTTTCGGGATTTGACAATGATGTCATCCACGTAGATCTCTATTTCTTTGTGCATTAAGTCGTGGAAAAGAGCCATCATAGCTCGTTGATAGGTAGCTCCGGCATTGATGAGGCCGAATGACAACAGTCTATAGCAAAAGGTTCCCCAAGGAGTGATGAAAGTAGTTTTCTCACGATCTTCCTTAGCAACCATGATCTGATGGTACCCCGCAAAGCAGTCAGCAAAGGAGTACACACTGTATTGAGCAGTATTGTCATTGAGAATGTGGATGAATGGCACAGGAAAGCTATCTTTAAGGCAAGCTTTGTTCAAATCCCTGTAATCCACGCAAACTCGCAGCTTTCCTCCAGGTTTGGGCACGGGCACGATGTTGGATATCCACTCAGGATATGTAGACACCGTGATGATACCAGCTTGAAATTGTTTCATAATTTCTTCTTTCACCTTTAAACTCCACTCAGGTTTAAATCGCTTAAGCTTCTGCTTAACTGGCTTGAATCCCTCTTTAATGGGAAGGAGATGAAGAACAATGTCAGTGGACAAACCCACCATGTCTTCATGAGACCATGCAAACACATCCTGGAATTGGGTTAATAGCGTAACCATGTCATTCTGATGGTTTGGGGTAAGGTCTGAACCAATCTGGATTAACTTAGGGCTTTCTAAGATTCCAAGATTGAAGGAAGTGGTTTGATCAAGGTTGGGTTTAGGTTTGTCTTTGACCCATTCTTGAATTTTTGGAGGCACCTCAATGTCCTCATGTATTTCCATCAAGGCTGAATTCATCTCTACATCAAAGGTACAATCCTTGTGGAGAAGAGGCATCGTATCAGCTAGTACAGGCACATCTAAATTCAGGGTCCTAAAACAAAATATGATTTCACTTAGTATATTTAAAACGTTTTGATCATACACAATGTTAGCATGTACTGACAAAATAAACTACTAATATTGTACAGAAAAGTAAGTAATTATGATATCTACAGTGCAGAAAGAGTTTCTGCCCACTTTACCCTTGTCGACCAATGCAAGGAATGTTGCTCCAATTGGCAAGGATAAAGTTCGGGTGGACTGCATTGATAGAGGAGTTGAATCCTCCTCTTCCCGAATGATGGCCAATACGTCTGGGCAATCATTGTCTGGGGTGTATCTATTTGTCTGTTCATCATGGACGATGATGCGTATGCCCGACATCATCCGGACAACGTTTTGTTTAATTCTTTGTTTCTCTTCTTCCACTGCGGGATCGGGAACAAATATTTCTTTTTCTTTGAACGGCACTGGCTTGGAAAATAGCATAGCCATCACGTTAGTTGGCACCTTTACAGGAGGTTGTGCAGACTCAGAGTTTGAAGGCGAAGATAAATGCCTCGTGGTTGAAGCTGAAGGAATTTGAGGATGTTTATGAGGATTCCTCTTACTAGAACTGGCAGAATAGCCTAGCCCAGCTGTCCCAGTTTTCCTGGCTACTTAAATGGGGTATTTAATACCTTGGTGATCTTTACCCAGCCCTTGTCCTGACTGATGACCCAAGGATATCATTTCCTGAGTAGCCGACATTACTTCGGCAGAGATCTTGGGTACGGGCAATGTCGTTCCAATAGCATGGTACTGAGTATTGCTTACTTCCAAGGCATGAAAACTGACTGGCTCAACATCTGCATTAGCGTTGATGAATGGCATGTCCCCATGTTGAGGACACTCTGGTTCAGCGTTGATCGTGACTAGGCTATTGTTGATAATGTATTTCAGTTACTGATGAAGGGTGGAGGGGACTGCCCCAGCCATATGAATTCACGGTCTTCACAAGAGCAGGTTGTATCCCGAATCTATCTTGAGCACGTGGAAAGATACGCAGAATGTATGAGGACCAATTTTGATTGGCAGCTCAATTACTCCAACCGAATTTCGACGGGCTCCGTTAAAAGCTTTGATGACTGTATGGCTACCCCGAATTTGGTTGAGATTAACATTCATCTTCAACAATGTGGCGTATGGACATATATTTAGAGATGAGCCTCCATCTATCAATACTCCAGCCAGCATATATCCGGAGAATAAGACCGTAATATGTAACGGCTTGTAATGACCGGTCCCTTCGGGCGGTATATCGTCATTAGTGAAGGATATCACATTGTTGTTGAAAATATGATCAACTAAGTGTTGAAACTTTTTTGTATGCACTGATTCTGGTAGATAAGCTTCTTCTAAAACCTTTAATAAGATCTTCTGATGATCCTCGGAAGTTAGTACTAAGTCCAAAATTGAAATCTGGTGTGGAGCTTCTCTCAAGCTTAGAACCACCTTGGCTTCGTGATGACCCATAGTGCGGAGGAATTTTTCAATCTTCTCCATGCGTATTTTCCCCTTTGATTTGATGGTAGATTTCATCACCCGTTGGGGAAGATACAGTAGATTCTCCTTCAACACTGTAGCAGTTGTATGTGAGGTGGATCCTTCACCTTCTCCATAATTCCACGGAACTGTGTGCAAGCTAATAATAGGATATTGTGCTCTGCATGGTAAGTTGATTGGCTCGGGAGCGGCCACTTTCAAAGGATTGTTGTTTTCTCTGAGTTGAATGGTTGGTGTAATGAGTGGTTTGATATTGTCATCAGCCTCTACAGAGATAACTGCTATAAATCCCTTCCACTTAGTAGGAAAAATATTCTCACTCCCACGTAGCACAGTATCATTGTCTGCTAGTTGTAGGACACCGCTGTCAATGAGATTTTGGATAAGGTGGCAGGGTGCCCAACATTCTTCTGTGCTGTGACCGCAAGAATGGGAGTGATATTGACATACTCCATCAGAATTGTACCGTCCTAAACGGGGGTTGATTGGAGGTAGAAGAGAGTTGATCCTTCCTTCATTGATTAGCATATGAAGGATTTCCTCCATGGGTTGGCCCAGATGTGTGAATTCCCTTCTGTTGGTAAAATCAAGACGAGCTTTGGAATTCGCTCTCTTTACCACTTTGTCCTCCAAAGTTTCACTTTCTGAAGGTGATGAAGGAATATTCCTGACAAGAGGAAGGAGAATAGCATGCTCCTGGCTTACTAATTAGCGTGTAACTTGATGCTGGTAGGTCCCCAGTTCTGCCAATTGATTTATCTGTTTGCATAGAGCTTTCATCTTACGTTCCATTGTGAATTGGAACTTGGCATAATCCCATTTGTCAACACCGTCTTTGGTGGTTTGAGATGACTCGCCACTGAAATTGGAACTCTGTCCATTGCTCCAATTTATCATGTTGACATCTTCCTCTTTGTGTTGAGGAAGAAGGTTGCCATGTACATGAGGTTGATCTGGTTTGGTAACCACGATTTCCCCATTGTCTATCAAGTCTTGGATCTTGTGTTTCAAGGCCCAACAATCTTGAGTATAATGTCCAGGTGTCCCGACATGATATGCACATTTCTTAGCAGCATTGAAACCCCGTCCATTAGGGCTGGCTGGTGGAAGAAGATGCGTGATTTTCTTTTGTGTTATCAAAAGAGTAAGAATATTCTTGAGAGAGTCCCCTAAGGGTGTGAACACTCGAGGGCGTTTGACTTCTCCACCTTTTAGCAATTGAGGATTTGAGGACTGAGCTTGAAAGGGAGTGTAACTTCTCCTTTGAACAGGCATGTTCTGATTGCCTTTTTGACCCTACAATATCAAGGAAACATCTTCCTCTTTCTTTTTATGGACCCTCTGGGGGTTGTTTCCATAATTTCCAGACTGGATGTGCTTAGTAACAGCTTTAAGGGCAGCTAGGTCTTGAATCTTTCCAAACTTCAATCCCATCTCAGCCATCTCCCCGTGTTTGATCATTTCAGAAAATGGTTTACTGATGCCAGCTAACACTCTTTCATAGAAAGGAGCTTCTTGTATGTCTATGAAGGTCATGACCATTTCTGATTCTGTCATGGAAGGAATAACTTGGGCAGCCAGGTGTCTCCACCTTTGAGCATACTCTCTGAAAGATTCATTAGATTGTTTCTTGACCTTGGTAATCTGGTACCGGTCAGGAGCCATACGAGACTGAAAGCTATATTGAGTGAGGAAAGCGTGTGCTAGCTCTTCCCAAGTATAGATCTTGGAGTTGTCTAATCTGGTATACCATGAACGAGCTTCTCCAGTCAGACTTTTCTGGAACAGCTGCATTCTTAGCTTCTCGTCCTCTGCATAA
Organism: Panax notoginseng; assembly: GCA_016801055.1. Lineage (NCBI taxonomy): Eukaryota > Viridiplantae > Streptophyta > Magnoliopsida > Apiales > Araliaceae > Panax > Panax notoginseng. The sequence continues at coordinate 74,573,404 of CM029015.1, read as the reverse complement.
GATCAAAGTTCTCCAATGAATACCTTCAAATGGGTATATGGATCTCCTAACCCGTCATATTTTTCGAAGTCAGGAGTTTTAAACTTTTCTAGATAATGAACACCAGTGAATATACAAAGGTCAGCATATGAAACACTCCCGTGTTCTCCAATTCCTTTGATAGCGCGAATGGTCTCTTCCATCTAAAGAGCTTTCTTTTTGATGTCACCGGTGTCTAGATCTCTTGTGAGATGGGTGTTATCATGAATTTTGTTGGTCGTATCCAACTGTAGTTTAGGTATTGTAACGACCTGGGCTCCCCCTTGTGTAGAGGATTCAGTATATACGGGTATTTTTGGACCCTGCATAGATTACTGTAGTTCTTTAAGCAGAACAGCCAAATCTATAATTTGTTTGCTTAATCCGTCGAATTCCTTGCGAGAAACTGGATTAAGGTCAGTCTGGTCGGATGACGACATAATTGGTTGTAGGCCCGCGACCTTTTTGGATTTTGACTGGGTAGTAGGTCCGATGGATTCCCTACGAAAGACTTGCATAGTTTAGTCTTTAGGGAATGTAAATTAACATGCTATGTGATGTGTTCGTTTTAGAAATTTTATCCTGCAAAAACGGATGTTAGCTGTTCGTAATAGCATGTCAATTTTAAACATGCGTGTATACACATTTCTTCATATCTCTCATTACATGAATATGGCATGAATATTGTAAGTAATGCAAAAGCATGAAGAGACTTTCCTCCGTGTTGGGTTTATCAGAGGCTGGCCTATCTTAGGTTACTCTCGCGGCTTTTTGGCATGAAGGTTTCCAAATCATCGCAATTTACTCGACGGGAATTAAATTCGGTCTTTCAACTGGAGCGAATTTGGGTGGTGCCTTTCCTGAGCCTCGTGGAATTAGTCTTCCTACGAGTCCAGTAATCAAACACCAACGGGATAGCCCCCTGATGGAGGGACCACACAACATACATTCACATACATCGCATCTCACCGTATGAAAATGATGACATGTGCGAAGCACTAATATCACAAGCAGATATGGTGCGAAGCACTAAATGCAATAAGGAAATGCATTCGTACACATTCATCATAAATGTAAATACAACATCCACACACAAGCAGATAATAGTTTTGAAAAGATTGTAGTAGCGGCTTAAGTCCTCTTACTGGAGTCCCCAGCAGAGTCGCCACCTGTCGACGTCGGGATTTTTATTTGTCCCTTTTCGTTACCTATTTTTTTGTGTTCTCATTTTATGTGAGATTTGTTTAAAAAAACAAGTGAAAAAGGTCTGACATGTGTAATGTAGACGATTGGACTATAAGAGTCGCCAGTTGGTTTTTAACTGGTTGTACCAACACAACCGAGAAAAGGTTTGCACATTGACCAAGTGATGTGACACTGCTAAACGGGTCGGTGAAATCTAGATTCAATTAGGGTCCGGGGACTTGATTATGCAGAGGGAAGGTGTTAGGCACCCCCCGACATCCGTGTTGCCACGGTGACCGCCACTTTTCAAAAAACTATTATCTGAATGTGTGTGTGTGTGTGTGTGGGTCAATGTGCTGTTATTTGGAAGTAGTGATATGCCTCGTTTGCACCTATATACAAAGGGTTTGAATTTATGTAAAAATTCAGTTTTAAACAAGATATAGCAGTGATGTTTTAGAAAAGAGGTTTTTTCAAACCCTTGTGCTCAATAGTAATTGAGGCCTTTGATACTTCCATTTTATTCTTTATTCGGCTGGATTAATTTTATTTTACAGATGCGAGGCATCTGTATGAAAATAATGTACAAAAGGTGTTGAACTCCTCGTGGGTATGAAAACCATCTGAGGTAATTCAGACATCGCAGATAAATTTACAAGCTACTTACAGCTGAAAAGATTCATCACAGGAATCGAATCTAGATTCAGTGGACTGAATCTGTGATCACATGATTCCTAGACTCACATGATGCCGCAATTGATATAAACGCAGTAAGCACGTATATATATAAAAGCCATAAATATATATATATATATATATATATATATATATATATATATATATATATATATATATATATATATATATATATATATATATATACACAGGCATGATCACCAACCACGAAGCACCTCCGTGGGAGATCAGAAATATAAATAAAGCTATAAAAGCTATCAACCGCCACGGAGGAAACTCCAGGTGGGACGAAATGTATATATATATATATATATATATATATATATAAGCGATAAACGCACCGGATATAAAATCCAGGCTCATCGGACAAAGTCCGACAACAGTTAATATATATAAATATATATATTAAAGTATTAAACGCTCCAGACCAAAGTCTAGGCTCATCGAACAGAGTTCGACACGCAATTCATATATATATATATATATATATATATATATATATATATATATATATGCAAAAGCAAGTAAACGCTCCAGACCGAAGTCTAGGTATATATGTATATACAAACTGAAATAAAACCATGGACCGAAGTCCGGACAAACAAACGCAACACGACTCTCAACTTAAAGAAGGGTGTGTGCAAAGATGGAGAGAAAGGCTTACAGTGGGCTGCCAAAGAAGACTTCTATATCTTTAAAGTAGATAAACACTGGCTTTTGTAGGTACAAAATAGCTATATGTGAGCTCACAGGTGTTTAAAATGGGAAAGCACTCAGTATATTGCAAGTACGGAGCAAATTGGACAGGGCTTCCTCGCTCTTTCTCTTCTTAAAATGGCCACCCCAAGCCCTCTATTTATAGAGGGTGGAGCCGCAGGTGTACCAGAGGCTACCCGGGTTGCCCCGGGTTTTGCTAGTCGCGTCATCTCGTAGTACGTGCACGCGGGCAACGTGATGTCCACTCGAACTTTTAGAATTGCAATTCAGGCATCCGACTGAGGTATATAGGACCTATTTTGGAACGCCGTTGTCGAGAGTTACGCAATGACATGGGATTAGAGGTTGTACGAAGTCATGAAGATGGGACGATGCCCTCCGGTCTTCAGCTTCAAATTCTATCCGTTATCCTGCGCAATAGTCACTCGGGATTGGTTCTTCTGAGCTTTTGTGGGATATTGCTATGTATAAATGTATGTCTGAAATGTTGAGACGACGTGATGTGGCGTCATGGTGGCGAGATGACGACTTAGCCCCTCACCGGGGTTATCTCCGGTTTGAGCTGATAAAGCAGACGTTCCTCAGGGTTATCTCTGAGATTGGACTGCTGCAATGGTTGAAGGTCCTCAGTGTCATCTCTGAGGTGTGTCTGTCCTCCCGATGTTATATCCGGGTTGGTACTGAGTATCTCATTTTGAGCGCCGAGGTTGAAGCTGCTTGCATTTGAAACAAGCAGTTTCGGGGTTATCGCCAGAACTGCATTCCTTGGGGTTATCGCCAAGGTTGGTAGTTATTCCCATGGTTGGAACTGAGACTGGATACCTCGGGGTTATCTCCGAGATTAATCGGTCTTCTCTGGTGTGTGTTCCGGTATTGGATCTGCATGCCTCGGGGTTATCTCTGAGGTTAGATTTGTTACTCCCGGTGTGTACTCCGAGGTTGATGCTGAACTTCCAGTAGTATCCGTACTAGATATGAACTGTCTACCAGGGTTCCCTCTTGAAAGACAAATCTGTCATCCTGCAATGTTAGTGACAGGTGTACAAAAAATTTCGAGTGTCTACAATCCACTAGTAAAGGAAAAGAAAAGATGAACAATTGTTGAAGACTTGTAAATCTGTTGATTTCTATATTGTCAGACTTTGTTTTAGTTGTTGAGATGTAATTATTTAATTTTCCGCACTTGATGTTTGTATTTAAAGGTTAGATAACCTGGGAGATTTTATTAAACTTATTGATGTAATCCTTTAATGGGAAGGTTTATTATTAAATTTTATTATATTTGGGTAGTTAGAAATGAATGTTTAGACAGTGAACACCAGATCTTGTGGAAATGAAGTACCCAAATTTGGGGGTGTTACAAGTTGGTATTAGAGTTTTAGGTTAAAACTTAAAATTTTTTTATCAGGATGGCTAATGTAGGAGAATCCAATTAGGCTAGGGAGGAAGGACCCCAGATGCCTAGAGAGGAGGAGCCTCGAGATATTCAGGTGGTTTGGGAACAACTACTGCCACGGAAATCATCTCCGTTGGTTACAGTGGTTGAGCATGGGGGTTTACCTGATGAAGATGATGAGGTAGAGATGGATGAGGAGGACCCCGTTGAGCTGCCACAATCGGATGGGGATGAGGATGACGAGGAAGAAGAGTTTCCACCAAACTCAATTGCAGCCCGTATGTACAATGAAGTACACGACTGCAATGTGGAACTTCATGATAGAGTCGAGGTGTTGGAAGAGATAGTAGCTGAACAACAGACCTCGATGGCACAGAAGTACGACGAGATCCAGGATCTAGATGAACGTTTGAGTAATGTCGAATGGAAGCTGATTCATACTGAAGGAGAGAACGAGCAAATGATAGAGGAGATCGCGGAGCTGAAGAACAAATTAAAAGAAGAATCCAACAAGAGAGCAAGAGTCGAAGACGCGTATGAGAAGCTTCTCAGCGTGCAGGAGTAGCAGAGAGGAAAGCATAAGAAAAGAAGATCAAGATGGAAGAGAGGAATGGCGTATTAAACAACGTGATTAATCGAGCTCAAGATCAAGTCATGTATTATCCGATTCAGTTCGAGACGCTGCCACCGTACATGTTAGATCGCAGAACAATGTTCCGTATTATGGAAGAGGAGCGTCGTAAGGCTATGCAATATTTTAGTAGGTCATCGTAGGGAATGTACTTGATATGTGATTAATGATATGATAAATAAGATGTAAATCCCTAGTGTTATGTAACCAATGGGATATGATGATGATGTTATCCTGAAACTTTAAGTAGTTCAGGAAAGTAATGTAAATAGCAGTGATGCTATTGTTCTTATGTTTTCTAAAGATGATAAATGAATAAAATGTTAACTTTTATTCAAGATGTTATGTGTTATGTGATGATCTTGTATGATGTGCAAGTTAAGTAGAAAATACTTAAAAGAAATTGAGTAATAATCTAATAAGTGTATTTTAATCAGAAAATGCCTCCAAGAAGACGTCAACCACAACAACAAACCCCTGAGGGATCTACCAACAATAACAACGCTGAAGCTAACCCAGTTCAGCAGTTGGTGACACTTCTAACAGGAGCACTGTAGAATCAACCGCGGAATCAAGCTGCAACTTTTAAGAATTTCAAGGCGGTTGGACCACCAGAATTCCGTGGAACTATTAATTCGGTTGACGCACAGACCTGGATCACGAAAATAGAGAAGGTATTTGATGTTGCTAGGGTTGGTGAGAACCAGAAAACTGCTTTTGCAACATTCATGTTGAAAGCAGACGCTAGTTATTGGTGGCAAGCCAATAAAACTAGAGGAGGTCAGGGAGTGATAACTTGGGAAAGGTTTAAGGAAATATTCTTCGAGACCTATTTCCCAGAGAGTTCAAAGAATCAGATGGAAGTGCAGTTTTTAGAGCTAAAGCAGGGCACAATGACAGTGTCGGAGGATGCAGCAAGGTTCAATGAGTTGGCAAGGTTTGCGCCATATCAAGTGAACACGGATGAGCACAAGGTGAGGAGGTTTGAACAGGGACTGAAGCCCTGGTTGTACAACAAAGTCTCCATGTTCTAGTTAAAAACGTTTGCAGCGGTGCTTGAGAAGGCAATTCTCGCTGAGGGTGGAGGCGAGGTTGTGACAAAGTATAATCAAGAACAAAGAAAGAAGAAGAATGAGGGTGAAGATAAGAATGGTGGTGGTAGTAGTGGGGGAAATGGTAGTAATAACTTGAAGAAGAAGTGGAATGCGCGTGTTGGTGCTGGAAGCCAATAAGGTAGCCAGTAGAAAAAGAAGTTTGAAGTATGTTCTACATGCGGAAAGAATCACACTGGCATGTGCTTAAGGGGTAAGCGAGTATGCTTCAACTGTGGCCAGGAGGGTCACATTGCCCCAAATTACCATCAACCAAAGAAGAATGTTTACTACACATGCGGGTCAAATGATCATTTTGCTCGCGAGTGCCCTAAGAAGAAAGCTGGAGAGACATCGAGAAGCAAGGGAGGTAGCAGTGGAGGTATATTGACCATTGCTGGACCAACGTCATCAAATAGACCCACAGCCAGAACCTTCAACATGACTGTGCATGATGTTGTACAATCAAAAGATGTTGTGTCAGGTATTATCCCAATCAATGATATAGATGCTCATATATTATTTGATTCGGGTGTTACTTGCTCGTTTATATCTGATGAATTTGCTAGGAGGTTAGGATTGCCTAGTGAAGAATTGAATTTTCTTTTAAACATAGAAATTGCGAATAGGGGCGTGATTCCTGTTAGGTTCGTATACAAGAATTGTAGGGTGAATATTAAGGGAAATGTCATGATAGTATATTTAATCCCGATTAAACTTGGAGAGTTTGATGTTATATTGGGAATGGATTGACTATTCAATTATGGAGCGATAATTAATTGTCAAAAGAAATGTGTAAACCTTATGACTCCGTCAAATGTAGTTTTCTATGGTAGCAAATCGCCTAGACAAGCGAGATGTCTGACGATTATGCAGGCCAAGAAGTTATTGAGTCAAGGTTGTGTAGGATACTTATCTTACATAGTCGATACTCAGAAGAAGAAGAGTGTGAAACTGGAGGAGATACCAGTTGTTAGGGAGTTTGTGGACGTATTTCTGGAGAATTTTCTAGGACTTCCGCCTGACAGAGAGATCGAGTTCGTTATCGATTTGGCGCCAGGAACTGCTCCGATATCGAAGGCCCCGTACAGGATGGCTCCGGTAGAGATGAAAGAACTGATGGTACAATTGCAAGAGTTATTAAACAAGAAATACATTCAGTTGAGTGTATCAACGTGGAGAGCACCGATGTTCACTACTATAAAACAGTAAATAGATAACGCATAAAAAATGATGTGGTTTCAATCAGAAAAATGTCGTGGTTAAGGGTGTCATCTATTTGACACCCTTATACAATGTTTTTAAAACGTAGTTAAACACATTATACAACGTTTTTTCCTTGAAAAACGTTGTATATTTGTTTTCCATAAATTCTTGAATTCTTGAAAACGTTGTAGATATAATTCCACAACGTTTTTTTGACTTAAAATGTTGTGGTTCGATACATCAAACAACATTTAGACTCATTTATACAACGTTTATAAAGTGTCATCTATTTAAACTATTTTATACAATTTTTTAAAAATATTATAATTTGACTTTAAAATGTTATAATACATGATGTTGTAATAGTTATATTTCTCCTATATTTGAGTTTAAACTAATAACTCCAATGCACAGAATGCATAATTATATATTAGAAAATGCAAGTTAATCCAATTAAAGCACGAAACCAGATTCCAAAAGTATATATCTTAAATATTATATTAACAAGTAGTATATAATATTATACTAACAAGTAGTACTAATTTCTCCTATTTTTATAGAACAAAAATAGTAGTAAACTAGCTACTAGCAAATGCATGATCTATGATTTGCATGTGGAGGACTATTATGGAGTGTTTGTTCCAGGCTTCTTTGGGGAAGCCCCATGATGATGCAATGGGTCAGGTCCCAACGGAGTCTCCCTAAGTTCCCAGCCCACCACCATCTCTTTTCCGCCGCTCTGTCCTCTTCGCTCCATCCACTCCACTCTCGAAGATCACCACCTTAGTCTTCTCCAAACCATTTATAAGTACCTGCAACAAAAACCATGTGAACTCATAAAGAAGTAAATAGCTCCTCTGACTGCTTGATTGAAGACAGAATGCTCTATATAATATAAGAGAATACAAGGCGAAGCGAGGCCTCGTGGAATTGGTCCAGAGAATCCCACTTTGCATCCAATTTTATGCTGTTTATGAAACTGCAGAAAATAGTCTAACAGAAATCCACGAAAAATTACAATCACATGTTTATAAGAAATAATCACATTAAAAACACCAAAGCTGCACTTTGTTTATGCTTGTAAGGGAAAGGAAAAGGGCAGAGGGGTGTCCCGAAAGCTCATAACTTTTGCCAATAGATGAAAAGACAAAAGTATTTAACTAAGGAAGCTGAGTTATAAGGTTATAGAGAGTACCCATTCTCCACCACTCAAGCGATCAAGAGCTTCACTCATATGTTCCTGATAAATTCCATCACCCCTGGTTATGGGTATGCATTTCCCTGCAGATTTATTAGTTGAGGAATAAATTCAATTTAAAAAAAACTTTAATTGCATAGACAAGTTAAACAGCATGAGAATTAATAACAGCAGTAACATTATTGATAATCAATGAATTCCTAGTCTTTCCACAACATAAATTGTGAAAGATACAATTCCATGGGGTTTAAACTTTTCTCTTCGCAGCGAAACTAAATATGATATTCAGTCCTGTAGATGACTAATAATAATTTATAATTAAGGAACAAGACATACATCACTAGCCTTGGGAAACAACAAGAAATTTCTGTTCGAAGTTTTTCATGCCAAAAATAGCCATCACAGAGTTGATGTTACTTTCTATCTATGTTACTGAATGAGAAGTTCAAGTAGGTCATTACATGATTATAGTTTTCTAACACACTGGAAACACTTTGAAGTAGCATAGCATATTGAATTCAACAAAGAATGAGAGCTAATATTAAAATTTTCTGCGAGTTCTACTTCAATAAATTTACCATATGAGCAAATTAAGCTCAAATATTTGAACGTTTTTAAAAGAATAAATAATAAAAACAGTTCTTCAGACATACACAGAAGAACAGAGACACCATGTGAACTCTGGGTCAAACTTTTGATTAGTTTAACTCCTTAGATCAGTCAGAATATACATTCTCAAAAGCAATAACTCAATATAAAAGTTAAATTCAGATCACCTAGTAATTTCTACTATTAAATAACAAATTTCTCAAGGGGATGGAGAGGGAAAAACCTTCAGACGACGCTGATCTTGAACAACTTGTTTAGCTCGGGCCCTGATTTCATCAGGAGCAATCTTGGATTGAGGGCGCACCACAAACTCTAATGGCATGGCCTCAGACCTCGAGGCATGCTTCCTAGAGGATGACTGACCAGATTTTGATTCCCTGCATTATACATAGAAAAATTAAAACTGAAACATATGGCACCAAATGACCAGAGACTTGGCCATAATACATGACTAACTAATCAGTTAGACTGCCTGATTAAAGTAAAATCTACCTTTTGATGAGCCTAACTAGGGTATAATCAACATACTGTGAAAACTCAGCCAAATCAAGATCATCATCCTTGGAGTGCATCCCTGCAGTTTTATTCATTGGCCTGTCACAAGTAACAAGATATTGCAGAGGTCAGGCAAAATTATACATATTATGAAGGAAAAAGACCAAAGTTCTGCCAAGTTATTCTGTAGAGGTGTCCCAGTTAACAGCAGCTTATTTTCTACAGGTAAGTGTTTCAATTCTCTCAGTAGTTTGCATTTTGAGTTTTTCAGCCTGTGCCCCTTCAATAGGAAATATGAAGTTTAAAATAGAGAAACTAAGTTTATAAAAGAAAAAAAGGAATACCAGGACAAATACAAATACTTCATCAGCTACAACATATTTCCAATTATAATGCTTCAAGTGTTTCTTTGCGTCATTCATTGCCACCTCATACAAAGTAATTACAATAGGGAATTTGGGGCCTATTGTTCTTGGCATGTGCTTCCTCCTTATTTCCTCCCTTTCTTTCCTGTTCCCATGGTAGATAAGTCCATGCACTGAGGGCACAAACCTTCAATAGAAAAACCAAAATCAAGAATCCAGTTGCTTGATAAAATAAGTGAATTAGAAATCAAGAGGTGGTTAGATATTTCATCATACAATCTCTGAAAAACTTGAGTCAACATAACTTTTAATTCCAGCAACTTCGTGTTAGCTGATTCAGTAAAAACTTTACCTGGAGATCTCATTCACCCAATTTGAGAGAGTAGAAAGAGGAGCAATGACTAAGTAGGGCCCATCCAGCCCATTCCCTTTCAAGTGTGCAAGGAAACCAATAGTTTGTATTGTCTTTCCAAGCCCCATTTGATCTGCAAGGATCCCATTTAGTCCATTCTGCCACAATGAGATCATCCACTTGACACCTTTAATTTGGTATGGCTTCAATTTACCACCAGTCAACAACGGAACAAGGTTAGCCTCCTCTTTTTCAGTTTCATCCTCCTTAGTGTCGCCCAGATCTTCAGACGTAATGTTTTCTTTAGATCTTGTAAGCATAGCTGCAACAGCTCTCTTAGCCTTCCTCTGGAAGTATCATAATTTGCAGTAGGTAAAATAGGATATCAAAATACATCAAAATAATTAGTACCCTACAGACAAAGAGTTACACAAATACCGAAAGAAATTTTACAAATAGATAGCACTCAAGAAAAAGAGCCATCAACAATAAGCAACGTGATCATAAATTAAAAAAGAAAACTAGTATTTCATTTGTCAGAAAAATGGAACAATAGATCACTCATCAGATGAGATTTATGTAATTTAGCAAACTAGGCCTAAACAAGAAAAGGATAAGCACCAGTACAAATTAACATTAAGCCCAGAACCAGAAATTTAAATCACTTGAAATCCATGAAGCTGATACCAAATAGAAACTACAAAGAAGACAAAATATTACCTCCGTCTCTATAAAAGAGTCCCATTTGATTATTTTCATAGTCAATTAAATAAATTCTAAAATGATGTTAATTGATTTGATTGTCATTAATGCAATACTTATTATTGTAAACTAGTTAAAAAGTATGACAAATTACAACATTTTTATTTTAAAAATTAAAATAAATTTCCAACACAATTTGAAATTTTAGGATTTCAGTACCTAATGCTCTAAAACCAACCAGTAAACTGTAAATTGCATAATTCAAATCAAAGTTAACTGATATTCCAACTAAAATTAACAAAAACTGGAAAGTCCATAAAAAGAAATAGAAGCATTAATACCTGAGTGACATGGGCTCTCCGCTTTAATTTGAGCACTCAAGAAAATCCCCATTTGAAACTACACCAATAAAATGAACAGGTCTCTCAAGTTTCTTTCTTCAGTCCTGCATCTTAGAGAAAATGGATTACTAATGTTCACGAACTGCACATAGCTAGAATAAGTGCTTAACAAAAGCAGATCTGAATGTTGTGAAAAGCCGGAGAAAAAACACAAAAACAAAAAAGGTAATAGGAGGATATAGAAGGGACGGTCATCGGGGTTACACCAGATTCTTAGGGCAAAAAAAGTTACCCAAAGAAGATAACACATGCGATTCCCCAAAATATGACAAAAAAATATTGCAAGAGTTCAAAATCGAGGACATACCAGTTAGAGTTTTCTTAGATTAATCCTCCGTACGACTGATTTGAGGGCAGAAGTCGATCGATTTGGCTTTCACCATAAGACAATCAAGAGGGCGAAAGAGAGAAGTTTGACCTAAGAACTTCTGATTCGTGCTTCTGCAGTTTTGAAAATGCTCAAGATCTTCTCCGTTTGGATCGTAGGAGAGAATGACACCCGCTTCCTTTGCTCGTAGAGAGAAAATACAGAGATAGGAGAGAAAGCAGTCCTGTTTTAATTTCAAATTTTAGCTTCATATTTTTTATTTTTGCTGCGTGTATTTTAGATAGATAACGTTTTTTTAAATATTATTTATTTAAAATTAAAAATTACCCTTATAAATATATAAGGTTTTTTTCATATGTATCTACAACATTTTATTAAAAAATGTTATAAAAAAAACACTACAACATTTTTTATAAAAACGTCATCTTTTTAAGTGTTGTCTTTTTATGATTTTGTACTAGTGGTTATTCGTGAAGAAGAAGATGGAGCAATGCATCTTTGCATTGATTATAAGGAATTAAATAAAGTCACTATTAAGAATAAATATCCATTATAAATAATAGATGACTTATTTGATCAGCTGAAGGGAGCTAAGTACTTCTCGAAGATAGATTTGAGAAGTGGGTGGTATCATCAATTAAAGGTAAGGAAGGAGGATGTACCTAAAATGACATTCAGAACTCGGTATGGACATTACGAGTTTCTGGTTGTGACGCCTCCAAAATAGATCCAATCCATCTAACCCATTCTGAGTCGCCAAATACATGGTACAAAAATAACTACAACTTTATTATTACAATTGTCGTGCAAAATACGACAACACAAATACTGTGAGTTTAAATACAAATATTATCATCTAGACAATATCCACACTCAAATAAGTCCTCATTACAATTATTGATACATTATTTCACAAAAATAGTGAGAACTACTAAAACAACTTCCTAGAACCTTCATTCCATACCCCGACTAGTACTCGCTACATTCTTGCCTCCTGGGAAAAATAGAACAAAAAGGAAAATGGTGAGCTCAACTAGCTCAGTAAAGAACATTATGACTAAGATAACATAGAACAAATTATCGTTAGTCTTCAACAGGAAAAAATATAATTGAATACAATAGACAACAAGTTTTAAATCAATATTCGCAGCGGAAAATAATAATTCATAGAAGGTTACGTAGAGAATGAAATCTACTATTATCTATGAATTTAAAAGTACATCATCAGTATTTTATCCCTGTAACATCAATCAATATTCATCTTCGCACTACAGGCCAAAGATATTCACCAGTTGGTCATGTTCATCTAAACACATGTTCATCTTTGCACTACGAGCCAAAGATATTCATCAGAAATCGTTAATCTTTGCACTACAGGCCAAAGATATTTAATTATATCATCATTTAGAACTGAGGATGATGAAAAATATTTTAAAGGAAACGAATCCAGTGAAACAAAATAATAAATATTAAGGATTCGTATTTCCACTATTCCATGTCCAAAAATACCTCATAAATAATCACAGTGGAGTAAAATTCAAGAATGATCAAAACATGGATACAATCAAAGCTAGTATCCAGAATAGATATTTTAGACGAAAAGAAGAAAATTTCATTTTTCGGTGAATAGTAACTCGTGAATAGTAACCACGACATGAAAAGTTCCAAATTTGATTAAAAGTTCAGATCAATACTTCGGCATAATGATATTGAAGAAAATAATATCATTTAAGAAGAAATAACATCCCTTACTTCGGAAAGACGGTACTTCTGACTAGAATACTAGATATAGTGTTGAAGAAAACTTGCACCGTATAGCAACACTCAAAGTATCAAATACTCACAAGAATACGCTCGATATAGATCGAGAAATAGATCGAGAAACTTGTGTTTCTGGTGTGATTTTCAATTCTAACCTAAGTACCCTATTTATAGGAAAATGCTTAGAACACCAAAGCAGAAAATTTAATATAATATTAATATATTTATCAATTTTTCCTTAGCCCACCTCTAGACATCTGATCTCAGCCCATTTATATCACATGTTAGCCCACTTAAATGCCAAAAAACGTTTTTCTTCAAAATAATAAATAAAACTTCCAAAAATCAATTATTTTGAAACTTCAGAACTTCAATAATTCATAATAAATAGCCCTTTTATCAGAAAATTCGAATCTCGCGAGTTTTTATAGGAAATTCAATTCTCAACAACTTTGCAGAAGAAAGTTTTTCCAAATTCTAAATAGAAATTGACCGAAATCCACAAACAGCCGATTTTACAATCAATAATAAATTTTCGGTCAAGAATTGTATCCACCAACACACAAAACATGTGTTAATCATTTAATGCCACAAAAATACTCTTCCTCCTCATATACTCATATATCCCACATTCATTATAAAAATATCACCATCAATATATTATTAAAATAATATATTTAAATGAATTATTTTATCAAAAAAAGATAAAATATTAATTTTCAACAATTGTCACATTAAAAATTTTCTCCATCTATATCCACATAAAATTAATATTTTCCTCATCATATAAATCAATAATTAATTATACACAAATAATATTACAGAATCACAGTACTGGCAACCAGGCCGTTCCTAGGAAAGAGGGGGCTTTCCAATAAGGATTTCTCCTTACTGGCGCGCAATTAGATGACCAAATCTCTCCTTAGACAGAACTTTCTAGACATTGCCAATAATATTATCTAATAATATTATTCAGATAATATGAATTATTGCTCCGATAATGGAAAATACTGCGTAGTGACAATTATAAAATATCAACGTAGCAATTATTTAATCAATAAAATAAAATATTGAACAGTAATTACTGTAACCATTATTGAGTAGTGCCTTCTTACGTAAGAATCAATAATTGGTGCAATACCGTGTGCTACTGTGCAACAACGCGTATTACCGTGCTTTAACCACCGGGTATTCCAACAGTATTAACGGTAATAACTATGCCGTTATTTATAAACAACTTATTTTTGTCGTTTTTTTCATCCAATCGCTTTTCGTTATTGGGCCCACAAAAGACTGCGCCGTTGTACAAATATTCTCCGACAGTAAGAATATTCCACGACCAAGCGAATATTCCCTGACAACAATGAATATTTTATAACCACTTGCTTATTTAAAATATTTGCGCATTTTATCCATAACTAACCACATTAATCAAATCAACCCTTACTATTTCAGAATAATAAATAGAGGAAATTAAATTTCATTTATTAATAATTTGGGGTCTTACAACCTCCCCTCCTTATGAAATTTCGTCCTCGAAATTGACATACGTACATGGTGTTTCAAAAAGATGAGGATACCTCGCTTTCATTTCTGTTTCCAACTCCCAGGTCATTTTCTCAATAGCATGGTTTCTCCACAGAACTTTAACTTGTGGTATGACCTTCGTGCGTAGGACATGCTCCTTCATTTCCAAGATCTTGACAGGTACCTCCTCGTACGTTAAGTCTTCGGCTATCTCGTCCGGTTCTAACTCAATAACGTGGTTCGGGTCTTTTACATATTTACGAAGCACAGATATATGAAAAACATTATGAATACGAGACATACTTAGAGGTAACGCGAGTCTATAGGCCACATTTCCTACTCGGTCAAGAATCTGAAATGGACCAATAAATCGTGGATTGAGCTTTTCTCTCTTCCCAAATCTTGTAACTCATTTCCATGGAGCTACACGTAATAATACATGATCCCCAATGTCAAATTCCACGTCCTTTTGATGAAGATCCACATAACTCTTTTGTCGATCCTGTGCCGTTTGTATACGTTGTCGAATCATTTGGATCTTCTCTGTAGTCATTCGTACCAACTCTGGTCCCAACAACGTTGCCTCTCCCACCTCATCCCAACATACTGGAGAGCGACACTTTCGTCTATACAATGCTTCAAAGGGAGCCACACCTATACTTGCCTGATAACTATTGTTATAGGAGAATTCCACCAATGGTAGGTACTTATCCCAACTTCCTTTGAAATCTAGGACACAAAGTCTTAATAGATCTTCAAGAGTTTGAATAGTCCTCTCTGATTGCCCGTCCGTTTGAGGATGGTACGCCGAACTGAACCGTAAATCCGTGCCCATAGCTTTTTGCAAGCTAACACAAAATCTTGAAGTGAATCTTAGGTCACAATCCGAAACTATGGATACTGGCATGCCATGCAACCTTACAATCTCATTCACGTACATACTAACAAGACGTTCAAGGGAATAAGTCTCCCGTATCGGCAAAAAATGAGCAGACTTGGTTAATCTATCAACTATAACCCAAATAGCATTTATACCTTGAGAAACCGTGGGAAGACCCGTAACGAAATCCATGGTAATGTATTCCCACTTCCATTTCGGAATCTCAAGTGGTTGCAATGGACCCTTTGGTACTTGATGCTCCGCCTTTACACGTTGACAAGTTAAACACCTCGAGATAAACTTTGCAATCTCTCTCTTCATATTGTTCCACCAAAATGTATTTCGAAGATCACGATACATTTTAGTACTTCTAGGATGGATTGCAAATGGTATATTGTGTGCCTCCATCATGATCTTGTACTTCAAATCAGAATCGTTAGGAACACAAAGTCTGGAGTGGACTCGAAGTATTCCTTCTTCATCGATTCTTGCTTCTGGAATAGCACCTTCTTGCACTTTCTTCTTCATACGCATCAGCTCCGGGTCTGTAGCTTGAGCAACTTTAACTTTATCGATTAAAGTTGATTCTACGCGTATACTTGACATCATCGCACTCGTTCCTGCATATGATCTTCTACTCAACGCGTCAGCTACCACGTTTGCTTTTCCAGGATGGTATTGAATAGTGTGGTCGTAATCTTTCAACAGCTCGAGCCAACGTCGTTGCCGCATGTTGAGTTCTTTTTGAGTGAAGAAATATTTAAGGCTTTTATGGTCTGAATATATCTCCACCTTCTCCCCATATAGATAGTGCCTCCAGATCTTTAGCGCGAAAATGACTGCTGCCAACTCTAGATCATGAGTAGGATAATTCCTCTCGTATTCTTTAAGTTGTCGCGAGGCATAGGCTATGACTTTTCCACGTTGCATGAGAACACATCCTAACCCTTTGCCTGAAGCATCGCTGTAGATAACAAATCCATCCGAACCAGATGGTATTGTCAGAACAGGTGCCGAAATGAGTCTCCTCTTAAGCTCTTGGAAACTCTTCTCGCATTCTTCTCTCCATACGAATTTGATATCCTTCCGAATCAGCTGAGTTAACGGGGTAGCGATTCGAGAAAACCCTTCTACGAATCTCCGATAATAACCAGCTAAGCCCAGAAAGCTACGTATTTTGATTACTAACTTAGGTTGCTCTCAACTGTGACTCATATCCCAATCTTGGATATCACGTCACAATGGCACCTATCAGTTTACTACCGCACAAATATGGCGTCCCCTACGGAGAGTCTGGCTTCAGTGCATTCCACAAAGGAAGTCACCAAATAGAGGCTCGGTTATCAACTTCTATAGTTGGGTTTTTAACTCCTGAAGTTCAATAAGAGCCATTCGATATGAGATTTTAGAAATGGGTTTTGTACCGAGTTCAAAGTCGATACAAAATTCAATATCACGTTCTGGGAGTAAGCCAAGAAATTCTTCAGGAAATACGTCAAAAATTTTACTAACAACAGAAATATCATTCAAATCTGACGTATTTTTGTTCAAGTCCATGACATGGCTAAGAAAGCTTGACATCCATTTTTCAATAAACGAATGACTTTACGGCTTGATATGACAGAGTTTGACTTCAATGGTTTGGTTGCTTGAATTCGAATAACAGGTTGCTTAGGAATATGAAAACTAACAACCTTACGAAAGCAATCAATTTTGGCATGATGAGTAGTTAACCAATCAATTCCTAAAATCACATCAAAAGCAAGTATCTTTAAAGAGATAAGGTCAATAGATAATGTGATGGTGCCAACTTGGATCAAACAAGATTTATAAACAGTGGATGTAACGAAAGTTTCTCCTAACGGAATTTCAACAGATAAGTCAAATTCTAATTTTCTCCGGAGTCAAGTTTAAACGTTGAGTATAAGCAGGAGAGATAAATGAATGGGTAGAACCGGTATATAATAAGGTATAGACTTCGCAAAAATTTATAATTAACTAACCTGTGCTAACTTCGTTCGGGTTCCTCGTATTCTGACCAGTCACGAAAAACGCTCTTCCAGGAACCGTTGACTTTGACTTTTCTGGGACAACTTTTTGAGTCACCACTCCCGTTAGACTTGGTTTCGCTACAGTGCAATCTCGAGCGATATGTCCTTCCTTTCCACAATTATAGCATACCTTGAACTGTTGTGGACAGTTTGGGCTGATATGTCCCTCTTTTCCGCACTTATAGCATATGACCGATGGTCGTTCTCCTCCCTTGGAACCAGTTGCTGCTGGTGCTGACGTCTTCGTATTATCATTGTTGAATCTCCTCTTTTTAAAATCTCCTCTCGACTCGCTTCTTCTATTTTCATGGCCACGATTACCACCAGAGTGGTTGCCGTTCTTGTCTGTATTTTTCTTTCTCCGCTGGTTATCATTGTTCTGATGACTGCTGTCACCGGTATGATCCTGGTTGTGGTCCCTCGATTGACCGTACTCGTTATCTCTCTCTAATAATTGAGCCATGTTGACAATATCTGAATAGAGAGAAAATTTATGAGAAATGAGATATTGACGTATGCCGGGTTTCAAACCTCTCAGAAACATCCGCGTTATACGTTCCTCATTCTCCACCAAATGAGGTGTAAACGTGGACAACTCTGCAAACTTCGCCTCGTACTGGGACACCGTCATGTTGTTCTGCTCCAGTCTAATAAACTCCACTTCCTTTATATGACGAACACTTTCAGGAAAGTATTTGTCATTGAACAGTTTCTGAAATGTCTCCCAAGACATGCTGAGTGCGGCTGGATGGGTACGTTTCACAGACTCCCACCAGTAGTCTGCCTCGCCACGAAACATAAAGGTGGCGAATGGAACCTTCTGTTCCTCCGTGCATCCCAAGACATCGAATATCTTGTTAATTTGCTTGACCCACATTTCCGCCATGATCGGATCCGGCTTTTCCTTAAATTCTGGTGGTCCCAACTCTTTGAACTGCTTGGCTGTGACCAGCTGTGCGTTGCCATTGTTTCTTCCTATATTTTGAACAGGAATCTCCTTCGTCTGGTTTTGCATGAATCGCAAAAAGCTTCTAAACATCTCATCCTTCACCGTCTGCTCAGTGGTGTTGTTCACAGGAGGAACATTGCCAGCCTGTTGCACGTTCTCCTCGTTGGTGAGTATAGGCATCTCCACCGTCTCATTTACTCCACTGTTAACATTCACAGTCGACATTCTCAAATACTGCCATAAAACAAAGGTTAATTTAACAAATTAACATATCACATAATATCCCTATATTATGACCGATCAACAAATAAGCTTAGGTAGGACACACTAGCGAAGGATTTACTCGTCTCTCCCTTCCTAGTTCTATTCCCCGATCTCCGCCAGAGATCATATCCCTAAGCTCTGATACCAACTGTGGTGCCCTCAAAATAGGTCCAATCCATCCAACCCATTCTGAGTCGCCAAATACATGGTACAGAAAATAACTACAACTTTATTATTACAATTATCGTGCAAAATACGACAACACATATACTGTGAGTTTAAATACAAATATTGTCATCTAGACAATATCCACACTCAAATAAGTCCTCATTACAATTATTGATACATTATTTCACAAAAATGGTGAGGACTACTAAAACAACTTCCTAGAACCTTCATTCCATACCCCGATTAGTACTCGCTACTTTCTCGCCTCCTGAGAAAAATGGAACAAAAAGGAAAAGGGTGAGCTCAACTAGCCCAGTAAAGAACATTATGACTAAGATAACATAGAACAAATTATCGTTAGTCTTCAACAGGGAAAAATATAATAGAATACAATAGACAACAAGTTTTAAATCAATATTCGCAGTGGAAAATAATAATTCATAGAAGAGTTACGTAGAGAATGAAATCTACTATTATCTATGAATTTAAAAGTACATCATTAGCATTTTATCCCTGTAACATCAATCAATATTCATCTTCGCACTACAGGCCAAATATATTCACCAGTTGGTCATGTTCATCTAAACACCTATTCATCTTTGCACTACGGGCCAAAGATATTCATCAAAAATCGTTAATCTTTGCACTATAGGCCAAAGATATTCAATTATATCATCATTTAGGACTGAGGATGATGAAAAATATTTTAAAGGAAACGAATCCAGTGGAATAAAATAATAAATATTAAGGATTCGTATTTCCACTATTCCATGTCCAAAAATACCTCATAAATAATCATAGTGGAGTAAAATTTAAGAATGATCAAAACATGGATACAATCAAAGCTAGTATCCAGAATAGATATTTTGGACGAAAAGAAGAAAATTTTATTTTTCGGTGAATAGTAACTCGTGAATAGTAACTCGTGAATAGTAACCCCGACATGAAAAGTTCTAAATTTGATAAAAAGTTTAGATTAATACATCGGCATAATGATATTGAAGAAAATAATATCATTTAAGAAGAAATAACATCCCTTACCTCGAAAAGACGGTACTTCTGACTGGAATACTAGATATAGTGCTGAAGGAAATTTGCACCGTATAGCAACACTCAAAGTATCAAATACCACACGAATACGCTCGATATAGAGAGAGAAATATAGAGAAACTTGTGTTTCTGGTGTGATTTTCAATTCTAACATAAGCACCCTATTTATAGGAAAATGCTTAGAACACCAAAGCAGAAAATTTAATATAATATTAATATATTTATCAATTTTTCCTTAGCCCACCTCTAGACATCTGATCTCAGCCCATTTATATCACATGTTAGCCCACTTAAATGTCAAAAAACGTTTTTCTTCAAAATAATAAATAAAACTTCCAAAAATCAATTATTTCGGAACTTCAGAACTTCAATAATTCATAATAAATAGCCCTTTTATCAGAAAATTTGAATCTTGCAAGTGTTTATAGGAAATTCAATTCTCTACAACTTTTCAGAAGAAAGTTTTTCTAAATTCCAAACAGAAATTGACCGAAATCCATAAACGACCGATTTTACGGTCAATAATAAATTTTCGGTCAAGAATTGTGTCCACCAACACACAAAACATGTGTTAATCATTTAATGCCACAAAAATACTCTTCCTCCTCATATACTCATATATCCCACATTCATTGTAAAAATATCACCATCAATACATTATTAAAATAATATATTTAAATAAATTATTTTATCAAAGAAAAGATAAAATATTAATTTTCAACAATTGTCACATTAAAAATTTTCTCCATCTATATCCACATAAAATCAATATTTTTCTCATCATATAAATCAATAATTAATTATACACAAATAATATTACAGAATCACAGTACTGACAACCAGGCCGTTCCCAGGAAAGAGGGGGCTTTCCAATAAGGATTTCTCCTTACTGGCGCACAATTAGATGACCAAACCTCTCCTTAGACAGAACTTTCTAGACATTGCCAATAATATTATCTAATAATATTATTCAGATAATATGAATTATTGCTCCGATAATGGAAAATACTGCGTAGTGACAATTATAAAATATCAACGTAGCAATTATTTAATCAATAAAATAAAATATTGAACAGTAATTACTGTAACCATTATTGAGTAGTGCCTTCTTACGTAAGAATCAATAATTGGTGTAATATACCGTGTGCTACTGTGCAACAACGCGTATTACCGTGCTTTAACCACCGGGTATTCCAACAGTATTAACGGTAACAACTACGCCGTTATTTATAAACAACTTATTTTTGTCGTTTTCTTCATCCAACTGCTTTCCGTTATTGGGCCCACAAAAGACTGCGCCGTCGTACGAATATTCTCCGACAGTAAGAATATTCCACGACCAAGCGAATATTCCCCGACAACAATGAATATTTTATAACCACTTGCTTATTTAAAATATTTGCGCATTTTACCCATAACTAACCACATTAATCAAATCAACCCTTACTATTTCAGAATAATAAATAGAGGAAATTAAATTTCATTTATTAATAATTTGGGGTCTTACACTGGTGATGTCTTTTGGTTTGACAAATGCCCCTGCAACATTCATGAATTTGATAAACATGGTGTTTAAACCATTCTTAGATAAGTTTGTGGTGGTATTCATTGATGATATTCTGGTGTGCTCCAAATCTCAATAAGAACACGTGGAACATTTATGTTTGACGTTGGAGACGCTAAGAAAGGAAAAGTTGTACGCAAAATTCTCTAAGTGTGAATTCTGGCTAGAACGTGTATACTTTCTTGGACATGTGATTGACAAAGACGAGATTTCAGTGGATCCATCAAAAGTCAAAGCCGTAATCAATTGCGAACAACCAAGGACACCATCGGAGGTGAGTAGTTTCTTGGGACTGGCAGGCTACTATAGACGATTCACTCAAAACTTTTCCAAGATTGCCACCCCGTTAACAAATTTGACAAGGAAAACTGTAAAATTTGTTTGGATGGAGAAGTGTGAAGAGAGCTTTCAATACTTGAAAAAGAAGTTAAGTGTGGCACCTGTGTTGTCATTACCAGATAATACAGGAAACTTTGTGGTGTATAGTGATGCCTCACATAAAGGATTAGGTTGTGTCCTTATGCAGAACGGTGAAATCATTGCATATGCATCAAGGCAATTGAAAGACTACGAGAAAGGGTATTCGACTCATAATTTAGAGTTGGCTGCAATGGTATTTGCTTTGAAGATATGGAGACACTATCTCTATGGAGAGAAATTTGATATCTACACAGACCATAAGAGTCTGAAGTATATTTTCACACAGAAGGATCTCAACATGCGTCAAAGGAGATGGTTGGAATTAATAAAAGATTACGATTGTGAGATCTTTTATCATCCGGGTAAAGCAAATGTAGTTGTTGACGCCCTTAGTAGAAAAGGTTGTGAGAGATTAATGTTGTTAACGGCGCAGGAGGAACTTATCTCAGCGATGGCAGGGCTAGAGTTGGAAATAAAACTTCCAAAAGAATCAGATGAAAGATTATTCCATATGGAAGATAGTTCAACTTTAGTGGACAAAGTGAAGAATTCTCAACTACAAGATGAGGAATGCAGAAAAATAAAGGAGAGTATGATTGAGGATAATGAGGAGATGTGACAACCCGAAAATTTAGAAAATTTAGAAAATTTTAATTAATTGATTTAAGGTTCAATATTAGAACCTAGACAGAAAATAAGTGTACGCGTTTGACATTTTTGAGATGGAATTTTGAGTATTTCAAAATTCTGTAAAGGATTTAGGTGAATTATTCAAGATTAAGTGTATATGGTTGTATATGTGTTCAGTATGTCGTTAAGGGTCAAGGGTTGACCAGATAAACGATATCTGTAACAAACCCTAAGTATATATTAAGAATGTCAGCGTTCGGTTAGAAAACCCTAGCAAATCATAAGAAACCTTAATACCGGTTCTGGAAACTCTAATATTAGATTTCGAGAATTTGAATCCCTAATGTGGGAACTTAAAGGATAATTATAATGCTTAAGTGCTATTAATTATAATATTAATTAGGGTAAAGCTTAATTAAATATCAAATCCTAATTTCAAATTTTTTAAACCGTAATTTCTGGATTTGAAACCCTAATTTATAATTAGGGAAAACATAAGTGTTAATTTAATACCTTTAATGTTAATTAGGAAACATTAATCCTAATTTTCAAGTTATAAGTAATTAGAAAACCCTAATCTAATTAAGGAACCTAATTTCTAAATTAGAAATATTATTTTTCTATTTAAAACTCTAATTCGTGGGTTATAAATCCTAATGACTAATTTTGACCCTAATTGCTAAATTGCAATTTTTATTAGGAATTATTAATCATAATTAGCAAGATTTAAATTATGATTAAGAAATTTTAATATAATTAGAAAATCCTAATTATAATTTAGAAATATTAAATTTCTATTTTTAAAACCTAAATTAGAAATTTTAGAAAATCAAATTTGCTAAACCCTAAGGAGTTCAAACCCTAAAACCTAACCCAAATCCTAAACCCCAAGGGTTTGGTCAATGTCCAAAATGCCATTAAAATTAAATGTGAAATGATATTTTTGCCCTTTGTTGCATTATTGTGACTTAACTTGCAAGAATTGTTGTAGTGTAGTTGGTGAACTAACCCTAGTCCTAGCCTTGTGCTACAAACACTGATTTCAGCCATTTAGCCCAGCCAAATACATTGCATTTGTATCAATATATAGATATAAAGAGAAAGAAAAGTTCACTTTATTTTTCATTTTTGTCAACCCTTCTCTCTCTCTCTAAAATTCGGGATTTAGAAGGATAAAGAGTGATGAGATAAGCCATGATCAGGTGTTAGCATTCCAAGATCAGACCACAAGGATCAGAAATCAAAATCCAAGCTAGAAAGGTATAAACCCTAAAAATTTAGAAATCAATGATCTTATGTTATATGTTGAAATTGGTTAGTTAGAAATGTGTTAGAGGGTGTCTTTGAGTGATCTGGGTTGATAGATAATGAACCCATAACACTTAGATGCACGAAAATCAAGTTTTTATGCACTGACTATGAACCTTAAAATATGATCTGACAGCCATATGTCAGGGCTCATAGATCTCTCTGTGTTAATGGTTAGGTGTGTTTTATGTTGTAGATCTGTTCTTTGTTGTTAGGTCTTGGATGTGAGACTTTAATCAAGCTCAGATCATGTGTTTATTGCACGTTATGATCGGTCAAAGTACCTTAACCAAGCACAACTTCTGGAAATCTGGGTAAACCCAGAAACCCAAAAAGTCTTACAGTGATATTGCAAGCCTTGGTCTTGCTTGTTTGTTATGTTTTATGTCACGTTGTTGTTTTGAAGTTGTAGCTTGACATGAGGACTACATGTTAAAGTCTTTAGATCACTCAGATCCATAACAGAAACGATGTTATAGCCGGTTAAACAAGCGTTGACCATCACGCCGTATGAAGATTCTGGGTAACCCAAAATCTTCAAAGGCAGATCCTCACCACTAGTTTGACCAGTCCATTTCTCTTAGATTCGATGTTTTTATGATGCTCTGATGTTATGTCGTTATACCCTGTCATGTGTTCTACAAGATTGAACCACTAGATTACACAAAACAAGTCTAGGAGGTTATGATTTAAAGCTGCAAAGTAGGTACCTTGGCTGTTCTTCATTTTTGGTTACCCAGAAATGAAGAACAGGCCTGACAAGCTTTTTGAATGCCCAGATCTTCATGATATATTTTGTTATGACTCTGATGATGATTAAAACTTGTAGTATTACATACTTACTACAAGATCAAGGTTCAAACAGACCCAGACACAAATTATATAGAGAATTAAGCACGGTCAAACCACCCACCCGGTTAACTGGCGATGAAGATTTGGGTTTGGCCAAGAACACCAACAGCGACGGATTCGTCGCCAGAAGCCCTTTAGCAACATTGTTTTTCAGAAATTAATATTTTTAATTAAATAAATCGAATTAAATGGTTTTTAATTATTAAAAATATAAAATAAATTTCAAAAAATTATTTTAAAGTCTAAAAAATAGTTTTTAATTATTTAAAGTATATTTTATAAATATTTAATATTTTTGGAATATAAATGGTATTTAATTTATTTAATTATAATATTGAATAAATGATTTTAAAATGATTTTAAAGCATAAAAAATCATGAAAAATAATATTATGGTATAATAAAATATTTTAAGTTATTTTCACTGACTTTTAATATTTTGTGATGAATTTAATTAATTAATCAATATTAATGATTGTTAACTTATTTAATAAATATATTAAATAAATTAAGGAAAAATAGAATTAATGATTTATAAATCATATAAAAATAATTTAAGGATTATAAAAATATTTTAAGTTATAAAATATAACTTTTGATATTTTGCCATGAAAATATTAATATTTTAATATTAAAAGCGATTATCGGATAATAAATTTAATTGTTTAAAAATCATATAAAGGTGATTTTAAAGTATTAAAAATACTTTGTGATATTATAAATATATTATAATATTATGTGATGTATTTCATTAATATTTGATATTAAATAATTATTAATGATAAAGGAATTATGTGGTATTTAATTCATTTAAATTTGAGTTTAACAATTGAAAAATTATAATAAATAGTAATAATTATTTAAAAATTATTGCGAGCTTATGAAAAATATTTCGACTGTTAATAAAATTATTTAAGTTAATGGTTAAGTGTTTAGACAGAGTTTAATTGAACTTGAACTCAAATTTTTGTCCGACTAGACCGTCGGGATGTCAAATTTGTGTCGGGCTCAAGTCAGATTGAAATAGTTTAACTTGATACCGAGGTTTATGTGTTGAATAGACTGATAGAGTTATGTATTATGTGTTTAGGTTATTCTATGTATATATATATATATATATATATATATATATATATATATATATATAGTATTATATTGTGATGATAATATTCTAATATTGGAGATCTATATTACTAATATTAGGTCTTCGGATAAAGCGTTATAAATTGCATAGCGGTAATCAACGGTTCAGGCAAGTTTTACTTAACTCTAGTAAGAGTTGTTTCATTCAGATATGCTTGTGGTTAATCATTGCTGATTGCCATTGTAGAATTGTACTCTGTACATATTGCATGTATAAGTCAGGTATGAAAGGCTGATCACCTTCATTACCATTCGGTCCAGATATATTTGTTCATGTTAAATACTTGTTCAGTCAAAAGTTTGTTCCTGCTAGTTCGCAATTATATTGTTGAATTATAGCCAGCTTATTATTTAGATTCTTTCAATCATGATGTATCGTTAAATTGTTTAACTTAAACTTACTGGGCAATCTTATGCTCACCCTTGCTATATCATGATAAACATTGTAGATTAAGACGAACGCGTCGGATACAAGGAAAGGTTAAAGACAGTTCCAGCTTTAGTATATGTGTGTAGCTAAATTTGTATAAGTATTGTATCTTAATGTAATTGTAAGTCAAATAAGTTATGAATTGTGTATTAAGTTAAGGTTACTCGACCTTGAAAAAATAGTGTGTAAAGTTTATTGTATAAACAATATATGTTTATACCTTTCGCAATAGTTGTAGAATGATTAATGTATCATATCCGTGGTGATTTGGGACCTGAATTTGGGGCTGTCACAGTTGGTATCAAAGCTGTAGGTTATGAACCTTAGGTAGGGATACCTGAGACCAATAACCGCAATGATTAGGATATGATCTAACTCACATAGAGTTAGTTGATCGGTAAGATTCAAAGACGAATCTCGACGAGTTGTTAAGATACAGAGTTCCCTAACTCTGATAATAAAGTTGAACAATAGTGGTGAATAGATAGAGTCTAAAAGACTAAAGGTACAGTGATAGGAGATCGTAAAATAAAACGATCAAGATATAGAAATGAATCATAATATATACGATGAGATCACCCCATGATCTGATAAGGTGATAGAAGGGAAAAGAATCAATCTGATGATTGAAAAGTTTATAGCAAGATTGCTGTGTGAATTGGTACAGATTCAGGAAAGGATTATGAATACGAGTTGAATGAAATTCGTATTGAGAAGGGGTTTAAGACTAGGTGGGGATTTCAATTGAGAACTCATGTCAGCAGCTGAGTTGTATGATTCCTTGTATGGGCGGGGAATTGTACTTGGTGTAAAAACTACTTAGTTTCTGGCATTGATAATTATTGAAATGTTTGTGTCGCGCTATTTGATATATGCATGTTAAGAGGGTGATTCATTTCTCATGTGTATAACAGATAGATAGGTTATAGGTAGAGAATATAAGATTAAGTACGAGTTCTTAAAACTCATACTTATGTGACATTCTTGATTCATAGTTATATGAAATGTTTATGAACCCCTCAGCGAATAGACGCCAAAGGTCTGACTAGGGTAAGTTCTTAAACTCATATGATTGTGGCAATTTATGGACTCATAAGTGTGGTTTGACGAACTGGGCATAGTTGTGTGTAAATGGAGAATTGAGGATTATAGGAACAGATAGATTGTTAAGCAAATGATTATTAGTGGAGACATAAGTTTTCCAAAACTCCTAACTATGCCAGACTTCGAAATTTTGACATCAAGCTAAATACGCATTATGTGCTTTTAAAAAATAAAAAATGTAGACTCGTAATCATTTTTGGAACGGTTTAAAGTATAGTCTATGCTACTTGTTTCAGCTAGACGAAGGTGATTTGAAATATCAAAATATATTTTATTTATCACTCATGTACCATGTAACCTGGTACAGAGATGATAAAAGGTGATGGAGTTGTAAATACATGAATACTTAGTGTGAATTTGATCTAAAATCACTATTCTACTATGGTATGATGTATTATGACAAAGTCATGCAATGACGACATCCTCAAACGGACTGTTAATACAGTACGACATCATGACGTCATTCTTAAAATATTTTCAAAAATTTTAATTTGCCAACGGGGTTTGGCTACACCTAAATAATTTGATTGAATTGAATTATTGATATGAGTCTACGCTATTCGATTCAGCTAGACTAATGTTTATGAAAACTCTAAGTGTTCATTGAAAGAAATTTTCCGAACCAAATTGTTTTGGTGCGGAATCCAGTAAGACTGAGGTAAAGTTTTGTGCCTATGGTGTAAGACCCCAAATTATTAATAAATGAAATTTAAATTCCCTCTATTTATTATTTTGAAATAGTAAGTGTTAAATTGATTAATGAGGTTAGTTATGGGTAAAATGCGTAAATATTTTAAATAAGCAAGTGGTTATAAAATATTCATTGTTGTCGGGGAATATTCGTTTGGTCGTGGAATATTCTTCCTGTCGGGGAATATTCGTACGACGGCGCAGTCTTTTGTGGGCCCCATAACGGAAAGCGATTGGATGAAGAAAACGACAAGTATATGTTTTTTATTAATAACGGCGTAGTTGTTACCGTTAATACTGTTGAAATACCCGGTGGTTAAAACACAGTAATACGCGTTGTTACACAGTAGCACACTGTATTGCACCAATTATTGATTCTTACGTAAGAAGGCACTACTCAATAATGGTTACAGTAATTACTGTTCAGTATTTTATTTTATTGATTCAATAATTGCTGCGTTGATATTTTATATTACTGTTGTTTCAATAATTGTCACTACACAGTATTTCCCATTATCAGATCAATAATTCATATTATTTGAATAATATTATTAGATAACATTATTGGCAATGTCTAGAAAGTTCTGTCTAAGGAGAGGTTTGGTCATCTAATTGCGCGCCAGTAAGGAGAAATCCTTATTGGAAAGCCCCCTCTTTCCTGGGAACGGCCTGGTTGTCATAAATGTGATTCTGTAATATTATTTGTAAATAATTAATTATTGATTCATATGATAAGGAAATATTTATTTTTGTGGATATAAATGAGGGATATATTTTTGTGGTTAAAAATGAAGGAGTTAATGTTGAGGTTTTTATCAGTATTTTTGTCGGAATGGAGGTATTAAAAATCAGGGTTTTTGAGATATTTTGCGGGAGTTATAATTTTTAATCCGACCGTTGGATCGTGGTAATTTTTGGATATGTTATACATATATAAGTTGAGTATATGTCCACAAATTTTGAACCGTTAAAAATGAACGTATAATTTATTATGAATTTTACGAGATGACTGGTTCAGAAATTGTTGAATTTTCGGAGTTAATCATTTTGGTAGAAAATTCTAGAATTGGTGGGCCCCACTCTTGGTTGGTGAAGAAATGTACTGAGATTTTTATTCAAATGTGGTGGGTGGGAATAGTAGCAGGTAAAGCCATCAGGTTGCAGGTTAAGTCTGCTTCGGCGTGCTAACATTTTCCTATAAATAGAGGGCTAAGTTAGAATTGAAAATCACACCAGAAACAAGTTTTCTCTCTTTCTCTCTCTAGATTATTGAGTGTATTTTGTGAGTATTTAGATACTTTGAGAGTTTCTATTCATCAGAGCAAGTGTCTTTCAGCCTTATACCGGTATTCCGACCAGAAGTACTGTCTGTACGAGGTAAGGGATGTTATTTTATTCAAAAATGATATTATTTCTTCAATATCATTATGCCGAAATATTGGTTGAAAATTTTTATCAAATTTGGAACTTTTCACGTCGGGGTTACTATTCATGAGTTACTATTCACGAGTTACTATTCACGAGTTACTATTTACCGAAAAATAAAATTTTCTTCTTTTCGTCCAAAATATCTATTCTGGGTACTAGCTTTGATTGTATCCATGTTTTGATCATTCTTGAATTCTACTTCACTATGAATAATTATAAGGTATTTTTGGACATGAATAAATCGAAATACGAATCCTTAATATTTGTTATTTTGTTTCACTGGATTCGTGTTCTTTAATATATTTTTCATCATCCTCAGTCCTAAATGATGATATTACTGAATATCTTTGGCCGTAGTGCAAAGATGAATGATTAACTGATGAATATCTTTGGCCCGTAGTGCAAAGATGAACAGGTGTTGAGATGAATATGACCGACTGGTGATACAAATGAATATCTTTGGCCTGTAGTGCAAAGATGAATATTTGATTAAAGATGGTTATTGATTGTTGTTACAGGGATAAAATATTGATGATGGACTTTTAAATCTTAGAAGATAGTAGAACTCATTCTCTACTTGACTCTTCTAATGGTTTGCTGTTTCCGCTGCAGTTATTGATTTAAAACTTGTTGTCTATTGTATTCTATTAGATTTTTCCCTGTTGAAGACTAACGATAATTTGTTCTGTATTATCTTAGTCATAATGTTCTTTACTGGGCTAGTTGAGCTCACCCTTTTCCTTTTTGTTCCATTTTTCTCAGGAGGCGAGAATGTAGCGAGTACTAGTCGGGGTATGGAATGATGGTTCTAGAAGTTACTTTAGTAGTCCTCACTATTTTTGTGAAATAATGTATCAATAATTGTAATGAGGGCTTATTTGAGTGTGGATATTGTCTAAATGACAATATTTGTATTTAAACTCACAGTTCTTGTGTTGTAATAATAAAGATGTAGTTGTTTCTGTACCATGTATTTTGGCGACTCAGAATGGGTGTTGTATACCTATTTTGGGGGCGTCACAGTTGGTATCAGAGCTTAGGGATATGATCTCTGGCGGAGATCGGGGAATAGAACTAGGAGGGGAGAGACGAATCCTTCGCTAGTGTGTCCTACCTAAGCTTATTTATTGGTTAGTCATAATATAGGGGTATTATGTGATTTGTTAATTTATTTAATTAACCCTTGTTTTATGGCAGTATTTGAGAATGTCGACTGAGAATGTTAATAGTGGAGTAAATGAGACCGTGGAGACACCGGTGCTTACCAACGAGGAGAACGTGCAACAGGCTGGCAATGTTCCTCCTGTGAACAACACCAATGAGCAGATGATGAACGATGGAATGTTTAGAAGTTTTTTGCAATTCATGCAAAACCAGACAAGGGAGACTCGTGTTCAAAATACAGGAGGAAATGATAGCAATTCACGGTTTGTCACAGCCAAACAGTTCAAAGAATTGGGACCACCAGAATTTAAGGGAAAGCCGGATCCGATCATGGCGGAAACGTGGGTCAAGCAAATTACCAAGATATTCGATGTCTTGGGATGCACGGAGGAACAGAAGGTTCCATTCGCCACCTTTATGTTCCGTGGCGAGGCAGATTACTGGTGGGAGTCTGTGAAGCGTACCCATCCAACCGCACTCAGCATGTCTTGGGAGACATTTCAAAAACTGTTCAATGACAAGTACTTTCCTGAAAGTATTCGTCATATGAAGGAGGTAGAGTTTATTAGACTAGAGCAGAATAATATGACGGTATCTCAGTACGAGGCAAAGTTTGCAGAGTTGTCCAGGTTTGCACCTCATTTGGTGGAGAATGAGGAACGTATGACGAGGATGTTTCTGAGAGGTTTGAAACCCGGCATACGTCAATATCTCATTTCTCATAAATTTTCTCTCTATTCAGATGTTGTCAATAGGGCTCAATTATTAGAGCGAGATAACGAGTACGGTCAACTGAGGGATCACAACCAGGATCATATCGGTGACAGCAGTCATCAGAACAATGATAACCAGCGGAGAAAGAAAAATACAGACAAGAACGGCAACCACTCTGGTGGTAATCGTGGCTATGAAAATAGAAGAAGCGAGTCGGGAGGAGATTTTAAAAAGAGGAGATTCAACAATGACAATACGAAGACGTCAGCACCAACAGCAATTGGTTCCAAGGGAGGAGAACGACCACCGGTTATATGCTATAAGTGCGGAAAAGAAGGACATATCAGCCCAAACTGCCCACAACAGTTTAAGGTATGTTATAATTGTGGAAAGGAAGGACATATCGCTCGAGATTGCACTGTAGCAAAACCAAGTCCAGCGGGGATGGTGACTCAAAAAGCTGTCCCAGAAAAGATAAAGTCAACGGTTCCTGGAAGAGCGTTTGTCGTGACTGGTCAACATGCGAGGAACCCAAACGAGGTGATCACGGGTAAGCTAATCATAAATTCATGCGAAGT
This sequence comes from Panax notoginseng, assembly GCA_016801055.1. Classification (NCBI taxonomy): domain Eukaryota; kingdom Viridiplantae; phylum Streptophyta; class Magnoliopsida; order Apiales; family Araliaceae; genus Panax; species Panax notoginseng. Next base: position 74,541,340 of record CM029015.1, on the reverse strand, counting down.
TTATACCTTATTAGATACCGGTTCTACCCATTCTTTTATCTCTCCTGCTTGTGCTCAACGTTTAAACTTGACTCCGGAGAAGTTAGACTTTGATTTATCTGTGGAGACTCCGTTAGGAGAAACTTTCATCACATCCACTGTTTATAAATCTTGTGTGATCCAAGTTGGTACCATCACCTTACCTGTTGACCTTATCTCTTTAAAGATACTTGCTTTTGATGTGATTTTAGGGATTGATTGGCTAACTACTCATCATGCCAAAATTGATTGTTTTCGTAAGGTTGTTAGTTTTCATATTCCTAACCAACCTGTTGTACGAATTCAAACAACTAAGCCATTAAAATCAATCACTGTTATATCAAGCCATAAAGCCATTCGTTTATTAAAAAACGGATGTCAAGCTTTCTTAGCCCATGTTATGGATTTGAATAAAGACACGTCAAATTTGAATAATATTCCTGTTGTTATTGACTTTCCTGACGTATTTCCTGAAGAACTTCCCGGTCTACCCCCGGAACGAGAAATTGAATTCTTTATTGATCTTGAACCTGGTACAAAGCCCATTTCTAAAACCCCATATCGAATGGCTCCTATTGAACTTCAGGAGTTAAAGGTCCAACTACAAGAGTTGTTGGACATCGGTTTCATTCGTCCTAGTACATCTCCTTGGGGTGCTCCTGTTTTATTTGTAAAGAAAAAAGACGGGAGTATGCGACTTTGTATTGATTACCGGGAATTAAACCATGTCACTATTAAGAATAGGTATCCGCTACCTCGTATTGATGACCTGTTTGACCAGTTACAAGGAGCACAGTTCTTTTCAAAGATCGATCTTCGTTCTGGATATCATCAGCTGAAGGTTAAAACTGAGGATATTCCAAAGACTGCCTTCAGAACTCGGTACGGGCATTATGAGTTCCTAGTTATGTCTTTTGGATTGACTAATGCTCCTGCGGCTTTCATGGATATGATGAACCGAGTATTTAAGGATTATTTGGATCAGTTCGTTGTTGTCTTTATTGATGACATCCTCATATATTCCAAAAGCCGTGAAGATCATGAGCATCATTTGAAGCTGGTACTCCAAAGGCTGCGTGAAAATAAGTTATATGCCAAGTTGAAGAAATGCGAGTTCTGGCTTGAGGAAGTAGCTTTCCTAGGGCACGTGGTGTCAAAACATGGAGTATCTGTTGACCCGGCGAAGATTGAAGCAATACAAAGTTGGGAGCAACCAAAGACGGTGACCGAAGTACGTAGCTTTCTAGGCTTAGCTGGTTATTATCGAAGATTCGTGGAAGGGTTTTCTCGAATCGCTACCCCGTTAACTCAGCTGACTCGGAAAGATATCAAATTCGTATGGAGCGAGGAATGCGAGAAGAGTTTTCAAGAGCTTAAGAGGAGACTCATTTCGGCACCTGTTCTGACAATACCATCTGGTTCGGATGGATTTGTTATCTACAGTGATGCTTCAGGCAAAGGGTTAGGATGTGTTCTCATGCAACATGGGAAAGTCATAGCCTATGCCTCGCGACAACTCAAAGAATATGAGAGGAATTATCCTACTCATGATTTGGAGTTGGCAGCAGTAGTTTTCGCGTTGAAGATCTGGAGACACTACCTGTATGGGGAGAAAGTGGAGATCTATACAGATCATAAAAGCCTTAAATATTTCTTCACCCAAAAGGAACTCAACATGCGGCAGCGACGTTGGCTCGAGCTGTTGAAAGATTACGATCATACCATCCAATATCATCCTGGAAAAGCAAACGTAGTAGCTGACGCATTGAGTAGAAGATCATATGCGGGTACGAGTGCAATGTTGTTAACACAAAGGCCCATTTTGTATGACTTGCAAAGGATGGAGATAGAGATGAAGGCTCCAAGTACCCACATGATGATATCAAATATACGAGTAGAACCGACTTTAATCGATAAAGTTAAAGCTGCTCAAGCTACGGACATAGAGCTGATGCGTATGAAGAAGAAAGTGCAAGAAGGTTCTATTCCAGAAGCAAGAATCGATGAAGAAGGAATACTTCGAGTTCACTCTAGACTCTGTGTTCCTAACAATTCTGATTTGAAGTACAAGATCATGATGGAAGCACACAATACACCATTTGCAATCCATCCTGGAAGTACCAAAATGTATCGTGATCTACGACATACATTTTGGTGGAATAATATGAAGAGAGAGATTGCAAAGTTTATCTCGAGGTGTTTAACTTGTCAACGTGTAAAGGCGGAACATCAAGTACCAAAGGGTCCATTGCAACCACTTGAGATTCCGAAATGGAAGTGGGAACACATTACCATGGATTTCGTTACGGGTCTTCCCACGGTTTCTCAAGGCATAAATGCTATTTGGGTTATTGTTGATAGATTAACCAAGTCTGCTCATTTCTTGCCGATACGGGAGACTTATTCCCTTGAACGTCTTGCTCGTATATACGTAGATGAGATTGTGAGACTGCATGGCATGCCAGTATCCATAGTTTCGGATCGTGACCCAAGATTCACTTCAAGATTTTGGGTTAGCTTGCAAAAAGCTATGGGCACAGATTTACGATTTAGTTCGGCATACCATCCTCAAACGGACGGACAATCAGAGAGGACTATTCAAACTCTTGAAGATCTATTAAGACTTTGTGTCCTAGATTTCAAAGGGAGTTGGGATAAGTACCTACCATTGGTGGAATTCTCTTACAATAACAGTTATCAGGCAAGTATAGGTGTGGCCCCATTTGAAGCATTATATGGACGAAAGTGTCGCTCTCCAGTATGCTGGGACGAGGTGGGTGAAGCAACATTGTTGGGACCAGAGTTGGTACGCATGACTACAGAGAAGATCCAAACGATTCGACAACGTATACAAACGGCACAGGATCGACAAAAGAGTTATGCGGATCTTCATCGGAAGGACGTGGAATTTGACATTGGGGATCATGTATTGTTGCGTGTGGCTCCATGGAAAGGAGTTACAAGATTTGGGAAGAGAGGAAAGCTCAATCCACGATTTATTGGTCCATTTCAGATTCTTGACCGAGTAGGAAATGTGGCCTATAGACTTGCGTTACCTCCAAGTATGTCTCGTGTTCATAATGTTTTTCATATATCTGTGTTACGTAAATATGTGAAAGACCCAGACCACGTTATTGAGTTAGAACCGGACGAGATAGCTGAAGACTTAACGTACGAAGAGGTACCTGTCAAGATCTTGGATAGAAAGGAGCATGTCCTACGCACGAAGGTCATACCACAAGTTAAAGTTTTGTGGAGAAACCATGCTATTGAGGAAATGACCTGGGAGTTGGAAACGGAAATGAAAGCGAGGTATCCTCATCTTTTCGAAACACCAGGTACGTACGTCAATTTCGAGGACGAAATTTCATAAGGAGGGGAGGTTGTAAGACCCCAAATTATTAATAAATGAAATTTAAATTTCCTCTATTTATTATTTTGAAATAGTAAGTGTTAAATTGATTAATGAGGTTAGTTATGGGTAAAATGCGTAAATATTTTAAATAAGCAAGTGGTTATAAAATATTCATTGTTGTCGGGGAATATTCGTTTGGTCGTGGAATATTTTTCCTGTCGGGGAATATTCGTACGACGGCGCAGTCTTTTGTGGGCCCCATAACGGAAAGCGATTGGATGAAGAAAACGACAAGTATATGTTTTTTATTAATAACGGCGTAGTTGTTACCGTTAATACTGTTGAAATACCCGGTGGTTAAAACACAGTAATACGCGTTGTTACACAGTAGCACACTGTATTGCACCAATTATTGATTCTTACGTAAGAAGGCACTACTCAATAATGGTTACAGTAATTACTGTTCAATATTTTATTTTATTGATTCAATAATTGCTGCGTTGATATTTTATATTACTGTTGTTTCAATAATTGTCACTACACAGTATTTCCCATTATCAGATCAATAATTCATATTATTTGAATAATATTATTAGATAACATTATTGGCAATGTCTAGAAAGTTCTGTCTAAGGAGAGGTTTGGTCATCTAATTGCGCGCCAGTAAGGAGAAATCCTTATTGGAAAGCCCCCTCTTTCCTGGGAACGGCCTGGTTGTCATAAATGTGATTCTGTAATATTATTTGTAAATAATTAATTATTGATTCATATGATAAGGAAATATTTATTTTTGTGGATATAAATGAGGGATATATTTTTGTGGTTAAAAATGAAGGAGTTAATGTTGAGGTTTTTATCAGTATTTTTGTCGGAATGGAGGTATTAAAAATCAGGGTTTTTGAGATATTTTGCGGGAGTTATAATTTTTAATCCGACCGTTGGATCGTGGTAATTTTTGGATATGTTATACATATATAAGTTGAGTATATGTCCACAAATTTTGAACCGTTAAAAATGAACGTATGATTTATTATGAATTTTACGAGATGACTGGTTCAGAAATTGTTGAATTTTCGGAGTTAATCATTTTGGTAGAAAATTCTAGAATTGGTGGGCCCCACTCTTGGTTGGTGAAGAAATGTGCTGAGATTTTTATTCAAATGTGGTGGGTGGGAATAGTAGCAGGTAAAGCCATCAGGTTGCAGGTTAAGTCTGCTTCGGCGTGCTAACATTTTCCTATAAATAGAGGGCTAAGTTAGAATTGAAAATCACACCAGAAACAAGTTTTCTCTCTTTCTCTCTCTAGATTATTGAGTGTATTTTGTGAGTATTTAGATACTTTGAGAGTTTCTATTCATCAGAGCAAGTGTCTTTCAGCCTTATACCGGTATTCCGACCAGAAGTACTGTCTGTACGAGGTAAGGGATGTTATTTTATTCAAAAATGATATTATTTCTTCAATATCATTATGCCGAAATATTGGTTGGAAATTTTTATCAAATTTGGAACTTTTCACGTCGGGGTTACTATTCATGAGTTACTATTCACGAGTTACTATTCACGAGTTACTATTCACCGAAAAATAAAATTTTCTTCTTTTCGTCCAAAATATCTATTCTGGGTACTAGCTTTGATTGTATCCATGTTTTGATCATTCTTGAATTCTACTTCACTATGAATAATTATAAGGTATTTTTGGACATGAATAAATCGAAATACGAATCCTTAATATTTGTTATTTTGTTTCACTGGATTCGTGTTCTTTAATATATTTTTCATCATCCTCAGTCCTAAATGATGATATTACTGAATATCTTTGGCCGTAGTGCAAAGATGAATGATTAACTGATGAATATCTTTGGCCCGTAGTGCAAAGATGAACAGGTGTTGAGATGAATATGACCGACTGGTGATACAAATGAATATCTTTGGCCTGTAGTGCAAAGATGAATATTTGATTAAAGATGGTTATTGATTGTTGTTACAGGGATAAAATATTGATGATGGACTTTTAAATCTTAGAAGATAGTAGAACTCATTCTCTACTTGACTCTTCTAATGGTTTGCTGTTTCCGCTGCAGTTATTGATTTAAAACTTGTTGTCTATTGTATTCTATTAGATTTTTCCCTGTTGAAGACTAACGATAATTTGTTCTGTATTATCTTAGTCATAATGTTCTTTACTGGGCTAGTTGAGCTCACCCTTTTCCTTTTTGTTCCATTTTTCTCAGGAGGCGAGAATGTAGCGAGTACTAGTCGGGGTATGGAATGATGGTTCTAGAAGTTACTTTAGTAGTCCTCACTATTTTTGTGAAATAATGTATCAATAATTGTAATGAGGGCTTATTTGAGTGTGGATATTGTCTAAATGACAATATTTGTATTTAAACTCACAGTTCTTGTGTTGTAATAATAAAGATGTAGTTGTTTCTGTACCATGTATTTTGGCGACTCAGAATGGGTGTTGTATACCTATTTTGGGGGCGTCACATATGGCAGTGACGAGAAACAGATAAAATCAGTACTTGGCCAGTACAAGGCATATCGGGCTAATCACCCTTTGTATCCGTAAGTTATGACAGTTTGCGGATGAATTTTCATAAAACCTTTGTGAAAATGACTGACAAATAGTCTATGCGACTCCTCAGCACAATTTGAAAACTTTTACTCTTAAGAGTGGTGTATTGGGTAGCATGTGATGATGTGTGAATGGTGTAAACAGTATGGTGTAAGGTGTAAGGTAAATTTCGAGGACGAAATTTTTGAAGAAGGGGTGAATGTGACAACCCAAGAATTTAGAAATTTTTTAAAATTTTAATTAATTGATTTAAGGTTCAATATTAGAACCTAGACAGAAAATAAGTGTATGCGTTTGACATTTTTGAGATGGAATTTTAAGTATTTCAAAATTTTGTAAAGGATTTAGGTGAATTATTCAGGATTAAGTGTATATGGCTGTATATGTGTTCAGTATGTGGTTAAGGGTCAAGGGTTGACCAGATAAACGATATTTGTAACAAACCCCAAGTATATATTAAGAACGTCAGCATTCGGTTAGAAAACCCTAGTGAATCATAAGAAACCCTAATACCGGTTCTGGAAACTCTAATATCAAATTTCGAGAATTTGAAACCCTAATGTGGGAACTTAAAGGATAATTATAATGCTTAAGTGCTATTAATTATAATATTAATTAGGGTAAAGCTTAATTAAATAGCAAACCCTAATTTTAAATTTTTTAAACCCTAATTTCTGGATTTAAAACCCTAATTTATAATTAGGGAAAACCTAAGTAATAATTTAATACCTTTAATGTTAATTAGGAAATATTAATCCTAATTTTCAAGTTATAAGTAATTAGAAAATCCTAATCTAATTAAGGAACCTAATTTCTAAATTAGAAATATTATTTTTCTATTTAAAACTCTAATTCGTGTGTTATAAACCCTAATGACCAATTTTGACCCTAATTGCTAAATTGTAATTTTTATTAGGAATTATTAATCATAGTTAGCAAGATTTATGTGACAACCCCAAAATAGGTCCATCCCATCCAACCCACTCTGAGTCGTCAAATACATGGTACAAAAAATAACTACAACTTTATTATAACAATTGTCGTGCAAAATACAACAACGCATATGTCGTGAGTTTGGATACAAATATATACCAAATATGACATTGGACACCATCATGTATCAGCACCTCACAAAGGTACCTTACATAAAGGTATAGTCAAAGACTGTTTTAGAAATTAGAATCTTTGGGAAGTGCTCAAGGAAACCTTTGTACATGGGAGGCCACACTTCTAGGTTATGATAGATATCATATGGCCACAGAATTATCCTTGGTTGACCCAATAGACCCCAAAGAAAAACGAGAAGATTACTATCATATTCTTCCCAATGGTGAGTTTTCTCTTGACTTATCATTATCTCCACCGTCTCTAATTGAGAATTATACTTCAAACAAACACCAAGATTATATAGGTAGTGCTCGTAGATATACTCAGCAAGTGGATGAGCACAACCCTGTCTTATGATGACACGAGGTTGTTTGTCATTAGACATCTTGTATGATAGTGACGAAACACCCTTCCAACGTTGGGTTCGCCTCACCCTATTTTTTTCACCAAATATAACCACTAAATGATGACCACCATTCTATTCCCTTGTTACCCCCGCTCGACGCAGCTACACTCTTATTACCTGAAAGGAATTGTAAAACAAAAGGGTGAGCACAACTAGCCCAGTAAAAAATATCATGACTAAAGATAAATAAACTATCAATAGTCTTCATCAGTAATAAATCAGAGATTTAGAACATATGGTAGATGATAAAAATTTCAACCATAGTTGCAGCGGAACGAGCAATCCATTAGAAGAGTCAAATAGACTATAAAGTCTATTATCTTCTCCATGTTAAAAATCCACCAACAATGTTTTGTCCTTGTAACATCAATCAACAATTCTGGTCCACAATCATATGAATAACTCATAATCATAACTGTAGTTCTAAATTCCTCTTCTCATCCAGGACGAAGATAATTTTTATCACCTATCTTTACCTGAAACATCAAAGATCATGGTTACACCAAATCACATTTCCTGTTCATAATCATACTAATAACTTCATCTTTACACTACGACCAAAGATATTCATTTGTATCACCAGTTGATCATGTTTATCTCAACATCTGTTCAACTTTGCACTACTGACCAAAGATATTCAACAACATGTCATCTTTGCACTATGGGCCAAAGATATTCATCAACAATTCATCTTTGCACTACAGGTCAAAGATATTCATCAATATTTCATCTTTGCACTACAGGCCAAAGATATTCCTCAACAGTTCATATTTGCACTACAGGCCAAATATATTAATATCTCAAAGAAATATATAATCATTTATATAAACAATAATTATAACCTTGTTGATCATTTCACCTTTGCACTTAAGCTGAAGATATTCAATTATAAATTCAATGGTCATGATCATACTAGTCAATAATTCAACTTTGTACTAATGGCCAAAGAGAACCCAAAGTCATGATCATACCAATAATCTACCCATCTTTACACTCAAGTGAAAGAGAATTTCAACATCAGGGTTATAAAAATGTTATATATGATAATAAAAATAATATGATCAATATATAGATTTAATCTCAAGAGTAATATTTATAAATCAACTATAATTTGGTTAGAAAAAGAAACCAATTTTATCGTGAATAGTAACTCGTGAATAGTAACTCATGAATAGTAACTCGTGAATAGTAACTCGTGAATAGTAACTCATGAATAGTAACCCCGACACAAAAAGGTAGAAATTCTACAATAAAATACATACCAATATTTCGGTATAATGATATTGAAAGAATAATATTTCTTAAGCTTATAAATAATTTATTTTAATTGTTTACACTTTACAAAATAATGCATTTAATCATTCTAAAATGCCAAACTCATAAGATTTCATCACCAATAACCAAAGCTCTCATCAAAAATCTGCATATACCTCATATAGGATTCTCAAGTCATAAAATTCTACTTTCCAATTTTCTTACTTTATAAAACATATTTAATTCATTTACTCATAACTAGACCATTTTCATAAAAAATACCAAATCACTTCCAAAAATATTTCTTTTCTGGGATTTAGCATAATATAGTCCCATAGTGAACATATATTTTTCTCAGAATTTTTAAAAGTCATTTACTATTTTTTATATGGCCAAAACAGCCAAATATTTAGACATTTATTAAAAATTATAGTTTTGTCCAAAAATTCTGAAATTTACAGAGTATACTTCTATCATATACATGTACTCCTAATAAAAATTTTATCAATTTTGGAGTTAACCACAAGGAATTATAAGCGGTTACTTTTAAAATAGTCTTTTCTCATAAAATTCATAACTCTCAATCTATACATCCAAAAATCACTATTTTTGGACACAATCAAGAAAACTCATCAAAATATCATTTTAAATTTTTCCAGAATTTTTGAAGGTCAGAAAAATTACGAAACTGGAAAATATAACAACCCTTAAAATTCCTTACTACCCCTTACCTCAAAAGTGCAGTATTTCTGACTGGAATGCAAAGCCGAAGGAAACTTGCACTGAATAGCAACTCTCAAAGTATCTAAATACTCATAAAATATACTTCATAATATAGAGAGAGAAAGAGAGAAATTTTATGTTTCTGGTGTGATTTTCAATTCTAACTTAGCCCTCTATTTATAGGAAAATGTTAGCACGCCGAAGCAGACTTAACCTGCAACCTGATGGCTTTACCTGCTACTATTCCCACCCACCACATTTGAATAAAAATCTCAGTACATTTCTTCACCAACCAAGAGTGGGGCCCACCAATTCTAGAATTTTTCACCAAAATGATAAATTCCGAAACTTCAACAATTTCTGAACCAGTCATCTCGTAAAATTCATAATAAATCATACGTTCATTTTTAACGGTTCAAAATTTGTGGACATATACTCAACTTATATGTGTATAACATATCCAAAAATTACCACGATCCAACGGTCGGATTAAAAATTATAACCCTCGCAAAATATCTCAAAAACCCTAATTTGATTTTCAATACCTTCGTTCCGGCAAAAAATACAGATAAAACACCTCAACATTAACTCCTTCATTTTTAACCACAAAAATATATCCCTCAATTATATACACATAAAATAAATATTTCCTTATCATATGAATCAGTAATTAATTATTCACAAATAATATTACAGAATCGCATTTATGACAACCAGGCCGTTCCCAAGAAAGAGGGGGCTTTCCAATAAGGATTTCTCCTTACTAGCGCGCAATTAGATAACCAAACCTCTCTTTAGACAGAACTTTCTAGACATTGCCAATAATGCTATCTAATAATATTATTTAAATAATATGAATTATTGATCTGATAATGAGAAATACTGTGCAGCAATAATTATTGAAACAATAATAATATAAAATATCAACGCAGCAATTATTGAATCAATAAAATAAAATATTGAACAGTAACTACTGTAACAATTATTGAGTACTGCCTTCCTTCGTAAGAATCAAAAATACTGTGCAATCCGTGTGCTACTGTGCAACCACGCGTATTATTATATTTTAACCACCGGGTATTCCAACAGTGTTAACGGTAACAACTACGCCGTTATTTATAAAAACTCAATTTTTGTCGTTATCTTCATCCGACCGTTTTTCATTATGGGGCCCACAAATAGCTGCGCCGTCGTACGAATATTCCCCGACAGAAAGAATATTCCACGACCAACGAATATTCCCCGACAACAATGATTATTTTATAACTACTTGTTTATTTTGAAAAAAATTTCATATATCACCCTTAACTTTAATATTTATCAATTTAACCATTTACTAAATAGTAATTATAAGAAAATTTGAATACTTTTATTTCATAAAATTCGAGGTCTTACAATTTAAATTATGATTAAGAAATTTTAATATAATTAGAAAATCTTAATTATAATTTAGAAATATTAAATTTCTATTTTTAAAACCTAAATTATAAATTTTAGAAAATCAAATTTGCTAAACCTTAAGGGTTTCAAACCCTAAACCCTAACCTAAACTTTAAACCCTAAGGGTTTGGTCAATGTTCAAAATGCCATTAAAATTAAATGCAAAATGACATTTTTGCCCTTTGTTGCATTATTGTGACTTAACTTGCAAGAATTGTTCTAGTGTAGTTGGTGAACTAACCCTAGTCCTAGCCTTGTACTACAAACATTGATTTCAGCCATTTAGCCCAGCCAAATACATTGCATTTGTATCAATATATAGATATAAAGAGAGAGAAAAGTTCACTTTATTTTTCATTTTTGTCAACCCTTCTCTCTCTAAAATTCGGGATTTAAAAAGATAAAGAGTGATGAGATAAGCCATGATCAGGTGTTAGCATTCCAAGATCAGATCACAAGGATCAGAAATCAAAATCCAAGCTAGAAAGGTATAAACCCTAAAAATTTAGAAATCAATGATCTTATGTTATATGTTGAAATTGGTTAGTTAGAAATGTGTTAGAGGGTGTCTTTGAGTGATCTGGGTTGATAGATAATGAGCCCATAACACTTAGATGCACGAAAATCAAGTTTTTATGCACTGACTATGAACCTTAAAATATGATCTGACAGCCATATGTCAGGGCTCATAGATCTCTCTGTGTTAATGGTTAGGTGTGTTTTATATTGTAGATCTGTTCTTTGTTGTTAGGTCTTGGATGTGAGACTTTAATCAAGCTCAGATCATGTGTTTATTGCACGTTATGATCGGTCAAAGTACCTTAACCAAGCACAACTTCTGGAAATCTGGGTAAACCCAGAAACCCAAAAAGTCTTACAGTGATATTGCAAGCCTTGGTCTTGCTTGTTTGTTATGTTTTATGTCACGTTGTTGTTTTGAAGTTGTAGCTTGACATGAGGACTACATGTTAAAGTCTTTAGATCACTCAGATCCATAACAGAAACGATGTTATAGCCGGTTAAACAAGCGTTGACCATCACGCCGTATGAAGATTCTGGGTAACCCAAAATCTTCAAAGGCAGATCCTCACCACTAGTTTGACCAGTCCATTTCTCTTAGATTCGGTGTTTTTATGATGCTCTGATGTTATGTCGTTATACCCTGTCATGTGTTCTACAAGATTGAACCACTAGATATTACACAAAACAAGTCTAGGAGGTTATGATTTAAAGCTGCAAAGTAGGTACCTTGGCTGTTCTTCATTTTTAGGTAACCCAGAAAATGAAGAACATGCCTGACAAGTTTTTTAATGCCCAGATCTTCATGATATATTTTGTTATGACTCTGATGATGATTAAAACTTGTAGTATTACATACCTACTACAAGATCAAGGTTCAAACAGACCCAGACACAAATTATATAGAGAATTAAGCACGGTCAAACCACCCACCCGGCTAACTGGCGATGAAGATCTGGGTTTGGCCAAGAACACTAATAGCGACGAATTCGTCTCCAGAAGTCCCTTTAGCGACATTTGTTTTCGGAAATTAATATTTTTAATTAAATAAATCGAATTAAATGGTTTTTAATTATTAAAAATACAAAATAAATTCTGAAAAATTATTTTAAAGTCTGAAAAATAGTTTTTAATTATTTAAAGTATATTTTATAAATATTTAATATTTTTGGAATGTAAATGATATTTAATTTATTTAATTATAATATTAAATAAAAAATTTAAAAACAATTTTAATACATGAAAAATCATGAAAAATAATATTATGGTATAATAAAATATTTTAAGTTATTTTCAGTGACTTTTAATATTTTGTGATGAATTTCATTAATATATCAATATTAATGATAGTTAACTTATTTAATAAATGTATTAAATAAATTAAGAAAAAATAGAATTAATGATTTATAAATCATATAAAAATAATTTAAGGATTATAAAAATATTTTAAGTTATAGAATATAATTTTTGATATTTTCCATGAAAATATTAATAATTTAATATTAAAAGCGATTATCAGATAATGTATTTAATTGTTTAAAAATTATATAAGTTTATTTTAAAGTATTAAAAATACTTTGTGATATTATAAATATATTATAGTATTATGTGATGTATTTCATTAATATTTGATATTAAATAAGTATTAATGATAAAGGAATTATGTGGTATTTAATTCATTTAAATTTGAGTTTAACAATTGAAAATTTATAATAAATAGTAATAATTATTTAAAAATTATTGCGAGCTTATGAAAAATATTTCGACTGTTAATAAAATTATTTAAGTTAATGGTTAAGTGTTTAGACAGAGTTTAATTGAACTTAAACTCGAATTTTTGTCCGACTAGACCGTTGGGATGTCAGATTTGTGTCGGGCTCAAGCCAAACTGAAATAGTTTAACTTGATACCGAGTTTTATGTGTTGAATAGACTGATAGGGTTATGTGTTTAGGTTATTCTATGTATGTATATATATATATATATATATATATATATATATATATATATAATAGTATTATATTGTGATGATATTATTCTAATATTGGAGATCTATATTACTAATATTAGGTCTTCGGATAAAGCGTTATAAATTGCGTAGCGGTAATCAACGGTTCAGATAAGTTTTATTTAACTCTAGTAAGAGTTGTTTCATTTAGATATGCTTGTGGTTAATCATTGCTTATTGCCATTGTAGAATTGTACTCTGTACATATTGCATGTATAAGTCAGGTATGAAAGGCTGATCACCTTCATTACCATTCGGTCTAGATATATTTATTCATGTTAAATACTTGTTCAGTCAAAAGTTTGTTCCTGCTAGTTTGCAATTATATTGTTGAATTATAGTCAGCTTATTATTTAGATTCTTTCAATCATGATATATCGTTAAATTGTTGAACTTAAACTTGCTGGGCAATCTTATGCTCACCCTTGCTATATCATGATAAACATTACAGATTAAGACGAACGTGTCGGATACAAGGAAATGTTAAAGACAGTTCCAGCTTTAGTATATGTGTGCAGCTAAATTTGTATAAGTATTGTATCTTAATGTATTTGTAAGTCAAATAAGTTATGAATTGTGTATTCAGTTAAGGTTACTCGACCTTGGAGAAATAGTGTGTAAAGTTTATTGTATAAACAATATATGTTTATACCTTCCGCAATAGTTGTAGAATGATTATACCATATCCGTGGTGATTTGGGACTCGGATTTGGGGCCGTCACAGGAGAAGTACAAGGTTGATACCGAAGGAGTGCTAAGATTCGAGGAACGAATTTGGGTTCCAGCAGTACCGGATATTAAAGAAGAAATCTTGACAGAAGCTCATAACTCAAGATATTCGATTAATCCGAGAAGTACGAAGATGTATCAAGATTTACGACAACATTTTTGGTGGCCAAATATGAAAAGAGATGTTGCAGAATGTGTCGTGAAATGCTTGACATGTCAAAGAGTGAAGGCCAATAATCAGAGACCAAGTGGATTACTTCAACTGTTAGAAATACTGGAATGGAAATGGGAACACATAACAATAGATTTTATGGTAGGTCTTCCAACTACTCAGAGAGGATACGATGTGATTTGGGTGATAGTGGGCAGGCTGACGAAATCAACACACTTTTTGCCAATAAAGATTAAATTCAATCTTGATCAGTTGGCAAAGTTGTACGTGAAAGAGATCATTTCGAGACATGGAGTTCCCATGTCAATTGTGTTAGATAGAGATCCGTGATTCATGTCAAACTTCTGGAAGAGACTACAAGAATGCATGGGAACACAATTGAGAATGAATACGACATACCATCCGTAAACAGACGGCCAAAGTGAACGAACAATCCAGACGTTGGAAGATATGCTCAGAGCATGCACCATGGATTTCAAAGGGAACTGGGATGAACATTTACCATTGGCAGAAGAAGTTACGTGGGAACTCAAAGATAAAATGATGAAAGATTACCCTAAATTATTTGTTTAATTGTGTCTTCGATTATGGGGACAGAATCCTTGTAAGGAGGGAAGAATGTGATGAATGATTTGTTTGACTTGTGATTCTGATTTGTTTGATTTGTGATTCTGGGGATAGAATCCTTGTAAGGAGGGAAGGATGTAACAATCCAGAATTTTAAATTATATATCCAAATATTTATTAAATTATACAAATATTTTAATTGATGTGTTTATTGTTGAATAAATATTGGTTTAATTTGATTTGATTTGATTATTTATTTGTTAAATAAATAATTTATTAGTTAAGGAAATTAATTATTATGAGATAATATTCTAATTTAATTTAATAATTAAATTAGAAAGTTGATAGGGATTAAATAAATTATTATAATGTTTTAATTTAATTTGATAATTAAAGTGATGTATTAATTTATTAAATAAAATTATAATAAAGCTTATAATTTTGTAGTAATATGATTATGTGACAAATGGATTTAATAAGTTGTTATTGGCTTTAGTTTAATTAAATTTGAATATGAGAATTTAATTAAATAAAGTGTGACCATAAACTATACTATAAATGAGTTATTAAAATAAATTAAAGGAGTTTAATTCAATTTTATCAAACAAGGCTTAATGAATGTTAAGTCTTTAATTTAAATATATTTTACCCAAATAAGGCTTAAAGATATTAAGTCTTTATTTTTAAAAAGTGTTTTGCCAAACAAAGCCTTATGACTTTTGAATTTGAAATTTGATTTTAATAATAATAAAAAAATTAATTAATATTTTATAACTGCTAATTAATTATTATAATTATTGCAACGTCAGTTTTAGACGTTTAGTTTTGTACGTGAGTTTTATTTTATTTTACGTAGAAAGGTTTGGCCTAAGCCTGATGTAAACATTCGAAATTTTCTGCATACTTGTTACTAACATTACAGGGGGGCAGAATTGTATTTCAGAGACAGCTCAGTTCAATCCCGGAGACAATCCTAGAAGACAGCTCAGTTCAATCCCGGAGACAACCCTAGAAGACAGCTCAGTTCAATCCCGGAAACAACCCTGGGATATTCAGTTATTACCATCTTGGAGATAACCCCGAGATATCCAGCTCAGTCCCAGAAACAACACCGGGAGTTTCAGTCTCAACCTCGGAGATAACCCCGAGGAATGCAGTTCAAATACCGAAAATCACACTGGAGAAGACCGTTTCATCTCGGAGATAACCCCGAGATACTCAGTCTTAGTCCCGAAAATAACAATGAGAAATATAGTATCCACCTCGGAGATAACCCCGAGGAGTGTCGTTGCAGTTCCGGAGATAACCCCGGAGATGCTCATTCCAACCCTTGCAGTTAGCTTCAAACTCGGTGATAGCCCCAAGGCAATCATTCCCCAAGCTCGGAGATAACCCCGGAAGGTCAGACACACCTCAGAGACAACCCTAAGGACGGTCAACACCTGCAGCCCAATCTCAGATATTACCTTGAGCAGCGACTACTAAATCAGCTCAAACCGGAGATAACCCCGGTGAGGGGCAGAATCATCATTTTGCCATCTCGATCCCACATTGCGCTGTCTCAACAACATTCAACATACATTCTATACAGAAATGTCTTACAAGAACCAAAGAGTTCCAATCCCGATTGACTACTGCACAAGATAGCACACCGGATAGAATTTGAAGCTTGAGGACCAAGGGCATGATCTCATCTTCCTGACTTCGTACAACCTCTAATCTCATGTCATTGTGTAGCTCTCGACAATAGCATGCCGTAAAAGGTCTTATACACCTCGATCAGATGCCTGAATTGATGTTCTGAAAGTTCGAACGGACAACACGTTACACGCGTGCACGTACTTTGAGACGGCGGGACCCGCCAAACCTAGGGCACCCCGGGCAGTCGCAGGTGCATCTGTGGCTACTGCAGGTACACCTGTGGCTCCCCCCTCTATAAATAGAGGGCTTGGGGCAGCCATTAGAAAAAAGGCGAGGAAACCCTGTCCAATTTGCTCTGTACACACTATAAACTGAGTGCTTTCTTATTTTAAACACTCGTGAGCTTCTATATTGTTATATTTTTACCGGCGGGAGCCGAGTGTTCATCCATTTAAAGTCATTGAAGTCTTCTTTGACAGTCCACTATAAGCCTTCTTACACTTTCTAAAGCCTTTCTCCATAACTGTGTACACACAGTTCTTCACATTGAGAGTCGTGTAGTGTGTGTATGCCCAGACTTCGGTCCTTGGCTTTTATTTCTTTTTATATATAAATTATATATATTTATATATATGGACTAACATTATCGAGTTGTGTCTTGATTGAGCCTGAATTTACATTCGGAGCGTTTATTGCATATATATATATATATATATATATATATATATATATATATATATAGTCCATTTCTTAAGCTCACCCTTATTGAGCTCACCCCGAGCTCACCCTGCCCTTTTTTTTATAAAAAAAACATAACTAATAAAAAATATATAATAATTTTTGGAATTGAATTTTTTTTTAAAAAAAGTATTTTGGGTGTGATTTGGGTACATATAACAAAATATTGTTGTACAGACTGTATAACACTGTTTTGTTATATATACCCAAATCACACCCAAAATACTATTTTTTAAAAAGCTTTCAATTCCAAAAATTATTATACATTTTTTATTATACATCTTTTAAAAACTTTTTTTAAAAGAAAAAAAAAGGCAGGGTGAGCTCGGGGTGAGCTTAAGATCCTTGCTCTCTCTCTCTCTCTCTTTATATATATATATATATATATATATATATATATATATATATATATACATTTCAGTCTGGCCTAGAGTTTACTTTGTGGCCTTTTACAGCTTTATTTATGTTTTATCCCGCTTGGAGTTTACTTCAAGGCAGTTGATCATTTTACTGCTTTATTTACATTTCCAATCCCCCATGGAGGTGCTTCGTGGTGGTTGATTGGTTTTTTTACTGCTTTATTTACATTTGCAATCCCCCATGGAGGTGCTTCGTGGTGGTTGATTGCTTGCCCATATATATATATATATATATATATATATATATATATTTACTGTATTTATATATATATAATTGTTTACAGCTTTCATACAAATTGCTACATCATGTGAGCCTAGGAATCATGTGATCATAGATTCGATCTCTTGAATCTAAATTCGATTCCCATGATGGACATTTTCAGATGTACATGGCTTGTATAGTCTACACGTTGTTCGAATTTCCTTAGATGGCTCTCATGCCCACAAGGAGTTCGACACTGCTATGTATATTATTTTCTCAAAGATGCTTCTCATCTCGAAAATAAAAGCAATCAAGCCGAACATATAATAAAATAGAAGTATCAAAGGCCTCAGTTACTATTGAGCACAAGGGTTTGAAAAAAAAATATCTTTTTATAAAACATCACTGCTATATCTTGTTAAAACTGAATTTTATACAAAATTCAAACCCTTTGTATATAGGTGCGAACGAGGCATAAAACTACTTCCAAATAATTGCACATTGATCCACACACACACACACACACACACATATTCATATAATAGTTTAATTGAAAAGTGGCGGTCACCGTGGTAACACGAATGTCGAGGGGTGCCTAACACCTTTCCTCCGCATAACCAAGTCCCCGGACCCTAACGAATCTCGATTTCACAGGCCTGTTAAGCAGTGTCACATCACTGGGTCAATGTGCAAATCTTTTCTCGGTTGTGCTGGTACAACCAATTAAAAAACCAACTGGCGACTCTTACAGTCCAATCGTCGACATATACATGTCGGACCTTTTCACAACTTATTTTTTCAAACAAATCTCACCTAACATGAGAACACCGAAAGACAAGAACAGAAAAGGGACAAATAAAAATCTCGACGTCGACATGTGACGACTCTGCTGGGGACTCCAGTAAGAGGACTTAAGCCGCTATTACAAGCTTTTCAAAACTGTTATATGCTTGTGTGTGGATATTGCATTTACATTTGATGGATGTGTACGAATGCATTTACTTACTGTACTTAATGCTTTACACTATATCTGCTTGTGATATTAGTGCTTTGCACATGTCATCATTTTCATAAACGGTGAGACACGTTGTATGTGAATGTATGTTGTGTGGTTCCTCCATCAGGAGGCTATCCTGTCGGTGTTTGATTACTGGACTCGAAGGAAGACAAATTCCAACGAGGCTCAGGAAAGGCGCCACCCAAATTCGCTCCAGTTGAAAGATCGGATTAACTTCCCGTCGAGTAAATTGTGATGATTTGGGAACCTTCATGCCAAAAAGCCGTGAGAGTAGCCTAAGATAGGCCAGCCTCTGATAAACCAAAACGCAAAGGAAAGTTTCTTCATGCTTTCCCATTTCAAATTACTTGTAATTTCAATTGCTTGTAATTTCATTCCATATTGATCTCCATGTAATGGGAAATATGAGGAAATATGTGTACATGTATATTTTACAAATATTAATATGCTATCCTGTATTACAAACAGCTAACATCCATTTTGCAGGATAATACTCCTAAAATGGATACATCATATAGCATGTAAATATTTATACATTCCCTAAAACTAAACTACATTAGTTTTTTTACAGGGAAACAATCAGACCTATAACCCGTTTAAAGTCCAAAAAAGCCACGAGCCTACAACCAATTATGTCTTCATTTGACCAGAAAAATCCTAATCTTGTCTCTCGTGAAGAATTTGATGGATTAAGTACACAAATCATAGATTTGGCTGTCCTACTTAAAGAACTACACCAATCTACCCAGGGTACAAAGATACCCATACATACAAAATCCTCTGCACAAGGAGGAACCCAAGGTTCGGATAAAGTCATTCTAGTACCTGATCTTCAGTTAGATACAACCACAAAATTCATGATACCACCCATCTCAAAGAAGATCTAGACACCGATGATATCAGAAAGTAAGTCCTCCAAATGGAAGAGACTATCCGTTCTATCAAAGGAATTGGAGCACACGGGAGTGTTTCCTATTTTGACCTTTGTATATTCCCTGATGTGCATTATCCAGAGAAGTTCAAGACTCCTGACTTTGAAAAGTATGACGGGTTAGGAAACCCTTACACACATTTGAAGGTATTCATTGGAGAACTAGGATCTTATGCTGAGGATGAGAAGCTCAAGATGCAGCTGTTCCAGAAGAGTCTAACTGGAGAAGCCTGTTCGTGGTATACCAGATTAGACAACTCCAAGATCCATAGTTGGGAGGAGCTAGCTCATGCCTTCCTCACTCAGTACAGCTTCCAGTATCAGATGTCCCCTGACCTGTACCAAATTACTAAAGTCAGGAAACAAACCAATGAGTCTTTCAGAGAGTATGCTCAAAAGTGGAGGCGCCTTACTGCTCAAGTTGGTCCCTCTATGAATGAGTCAGAAATGGTTATGAGCTTTATAGACATATAAGAAGCTCCTTTCTATGAGAGGGTTTTAGCTGATATTTGCAAACCATTCTCTGAAATGATTAAACATGGGGAGATGGCTGAGATGGGATTGAAGTTAGGAAAGATTCAAGACCTAGCTGCCCTTAAAGTTGTTGCTGAGCACATCTAGTCTGGAAATTATGGAAACAACCCCCGAAGGGTCCATAAAAAGAAAGAGGAGGATGTTTCCTTGATACTATAAGGTCAGAAAGGCAGTCAGAATATGCCTATCCAAAGGAGAAATTACTCCCCCTTCCAAGTACAGCCTTCGAACCCTTCGTTGCCAAAGGGTGGAGAAGTCAGACGTACTCGAGTGTTCACACCCTTAGTGGATTCACTCGAGAACATTCTCAATCTTCTGACCACTCAGAAGAAAATTACTCATATTCTTCCACCAGCAAACCCAAATGGGAAGGGTTTCAATGCCAGTCGAAAATGTGCTTATCATGCTGGAGCTCCAGGACATGATACTCAAGATTGCTGGGCCTTGAAACACAAGATCCAGGATTTAATTGATAATGGTGAGATTGTGGTAGCTAAACCCGACCAACCCGAGGTGCAAGACAACCCTCTTCCTCAGCATAAAGAAGAGGTTAATATGATTAATTAGAGTAGTGGACAGAGCTCCAATAATCATGGTGGTGGATCATCCCAGACCAGCAAGGATGGTGCTAACAAATGGGATTTTGCTCAGTTCTAGTATACGATGGAACGAAAAATGAAGACTTTTTATGAGCAAGTTAACCAATTGGCAGAACTGGTGGTCCATCAGCACCAAGTCACACAACGATTATTTAGTCAAGAGCATGCCAGTCTCCTTCCTCTTGTTACAAACACTCCATCACGTACTCTAGAAAATGAAACATTGGAGGATAAAATTACAAAAAGAGCAAATGCCAAAGCCCGTCGGGATTTTGCCAACAAAAGGGAATTTACATACCTAGGCCAACTGATGGAAGAAATATTGCAGAAGCTGATAAATGAAGGAAGAATTATAGCTCTGCTACCTCCAATCAGCCAGTGATCAAGACGGTTTGATTTTAATGGAGTGTGCAAATATCACTCCCAATCTCTAGGTCATAGCACAGAAGAATGCTGGGTACTCCGCTACCTTATTCAGAATTTAATTGACAGTGGTATCCTGCAAATGGCAGACGATGATGCTGTAATACTAGAGAGTGGGGACTCGTTTCCTACAAAGTGGAAGGAGGTCATAGCAGTCATATCTTCTGATACAGACTTAGCTACCCCTTCACATTTGATCCAACCAATTCAACTCAAAGGTGTTGACAATCCTTTGCAAGTGGCTGCACCAAAGCCAATCATTTTGCCATTCAGACCATAATATCCTGTTGTCAGCCTACAGAAAGTTCCATGGAATTATGGAGAGGTTGAAGGATCCACATCCCACATAATCACTACAGTGTTGAAGGATAATCCACTGTATCTTCCCCAACGGGTGATGAAGCCTACCATCAAGTCAAAGGGGAAGATTCCCATGGAAAAAGTGGAAGAATTTCTCCGTACTATGGGCCATAATGAAGCCAAAGTGGCTTTAAGGTTAAGAGAAGCTCTACATCAAATTTCTATACTGTACTTGGTGTTCTCTTCCGAAGATCACAGGAAGGTATTACTCAGGGGTTTAGAAGAAGCCCAACTACCTAAGTCAATAGATGTTGAGAAATTCCATCATCTGGTGGATCACATTTTTAACAACAATATGATATCTTTCATTGACAACGATATACCTCCCGAAGGGACCGATCATTGCAAGCCATTGCACATAGCGGTTTTGTCTTTCGGATAGATGGTGGGAGGAGTTTTGATAGACGGAGGCTCATCTTTGAATATCTGTCCTTATGCCACTTTGGTGAAGATTAATATTAATCTCAACACAATCCGAAGAAGCCATACAATCATTAAAGCTTTCGACGGATCCAGACAAAACGCTGTCGGAGAGATTGAACTGCCAGTGGAGATTGGTCCACATACGTTATGCATATCTTTTCACGTACTCAAAGTAGATACAGGATACCACCTGATCCTGGGAAGACCGTGGATTCATATGGTCGGAGTCGTTCCCTCCACTCTTCACCAGTAACTTACATATATTATCAACAATAGCCTAGTCACTTTTGATGCTGAGTCGGAAAGTCCTAAACAAGGTGATATACCACTCATCAGCTTTAATTCAGAAGTTGAGCCGGTCAGTTTTCATGCCCTGGAGGTGAGCAACACTCATTACCATCCTGTTGGGACGCCGCCTCTCATACCCCAGATTTCTATCGAAGTAATATCGGCCACTCAAGAGATACATTGGGTTGTCAACCTGGACAAGGGTTGGGCAAAGATCATCAGGGCATCAAGAGCCTGATTCAAGTTTCTAGTCAAATAGGGACAACCGGAATAGGCTATACTGCTAGTTCCAGTCGCAAGAATCCTCATAAGCATAAGCAGATTCCTTCAGCTTTAGCCACACGACAACTGTCTCCACCTACAGTTCCTGAGCCTGTACGGTCTCCAGTAAAGGTGACTGCCTATGTAATGACCATGTTATTTCCTAAATCGATATCGGTAAAGGGGAAAGAAGTTCTGGTTCCAAATCCCGAAGAGGAAGAAAAGGAATGGAGACGTAAACAAGACATCGTCAGGATGATGTCAAACATATGCATCATTGCCTATGATGATCACACAAATAGATACACCCCAGACGATGATTGTCCAGACATAATGGTTATCATTCGGGAAAAGGAGGATGATGACAGCCCCTCCATCATTACAGTCTATCAGGACTTCACCCTTGACAATTGGAGCAGCACTCCTTTCATTGGTCAACAAGGGTAAACCGGGCAGAAACTCCTTCTGCCCTGTAGATAATAATAACTGCTTACTTTTCTGTACAATATTTGTAGTTGTTTTATTAGTACATGCTAACACTTTGTATGATTGAATAATTTTATATATTTAGTGAAAGTATATTTTGTTTCAGGACTCTGAATTTAGATGTGCCTATACTTGCTGATAAGGTGTCTTTTCTCCACAAGGATTGTAACTTTGATGGAAAGTTGGACTCAGACTTGATGGAAATACAAGAGGACATTGAGATACCTCAGGAGATCAAAGAACGGGTCAAAGACAAATCTAAACCCAACCTTGATCAAACCACTTCGATCAATCTTGGAACCTTAGAAGGCCCTAAACTAATCCAGATTGGTACAGACCTCACTCCAAACCAAAGGAATGACATGGTTACGCTATTAACCCAGTTCAAGGATGTGTTTGCACGGTCTCATGAAGACATGGTGGGTTTGTCCACTGACATTGTCATCCATCGCCTCCCCATCAAAGAGGGATTCAAGCTAGTCAGGCAGAAGCTCAGGCGATTAAAACCTGAATGGAGTTTAAAGGTTAAAGAAGAAATTATGAAACAATTTTAAGCAGGCATCATCATGGTGTCTACATACCCTGAATGGCTATCAAACATAGTCCCCGTGCCTAAACTAGGAGGGAAGGTGCGAGTTTGCATGGATTACCGGGATTTGAAAAAAGCTTGCCTTAAAGATAGCTTTCCCGTGCCATTTATCCACATTCTCATTGACAATACTGCTCAATACGACATGTACTCCTTTGCTGATTGCTTCGCGGGGTATCATCAGATTATGGTTTCTGAAGAGGATCATGAGAAAACTACATTCATCACGCCTTGGGGAATCTTTTGCTATAGACGGTTGTCATTCGGCCTCATCAATGCCGGAGCTACCTATCAGCGAGCCATGATGGCTCTTTTCCATGATTTAATGCACAAAGAGATAGAGATCTATGTGGATGACATTATTGTCAAGTCCCGAAGGGAGGAAGACAACCTAGACCATCTCAAAAAGCTCTTCAACAGGTTACGTAAGTACAACTTAAAGTTGAATCCAGCCAAGTGTGCCTTTGGCGTTAAGTCAGGAAAGTTGCTAGGTTTCCTAGTCAGCCACAAGGGGATTGAGCTGGATCCCACCAAAATCCAGGCCATCATGGAAATGCCCATTCCTCAAACAGAGAAGGAAATACGGAGATTTTTGGGAAGAATCAACTTCATTAGCAGGTTCATTTCCCAACTCACAGCAACCTGTGAGCCTATTTTCAAATTGTTAAGGAAGAACTCCTCCATGAAGTGGAACGATGAGTGCCAGAAGGCCTTCCTTACAATCAAAGAATAGTTAGTCAAAGCTCCTATTTTGGTACCACCCAGGGATGATGTTCCCCTGTTCATGTACCTGTCCATAAGTGAAAATGCCATGGGCTGCATGCTGGGACAGAAAGATGATAGAGGCCAAGAGTGAGCTATCTATTACCTCAGCAAAAGATTCAGCAGCAGTGAACACAAGTACACTCTAATTGAGAAGACTTGTTGTGCTTTAGCATGGGCTTCCATGAGGTTACAACATTATCTCCATGGTCACACAACCCATCTCAGATCCCGCATGGATCCTCTCAAGTACGTGTTCAGTAAACCCATACTGAACTGTTGACTGTCCAGCTGGCAGTTGATCCTACAATAATTTGACATCGTCTACGTGACTCAAAAGTCCATTAAAGGTCAAGGGATTGTGGATCAACTAGCCGCTTCACCTATAGGGGATTTCAAACCCTTGGAGACATACTTTCCCGATGAAGGGGTCATGACAGTTCAACAACACCATCAGTATAATACACTTCAAGCATGGAAGATGTATTTTGATGGAGCTGTTAATACGAAAAGTTCTGGAGCTGGAGCAGTTCTAGTATCCGATACGGGGGAGCAGTATCCCGTCGCCATCAAATTGCAGTTTGTCAGCACCAATAATACAGCTGAGTATGAAGGCTGTCTCGTGGGGCTAAAACTTTCCCGTTCAATGGGTATCAGGCGGTTAACTGTCTTTGTAGATTCGGAGTTAGTGGCCGCCACACCTTCAGGGGATTTCATGCCCTTGGAAACATACTTTCCCGGTGAAGGGGTAATGACAGTTCAGCAACACCATCAGTACGATGCACGCCAAACATGGAAGACGTATTTTGATGCAACTATAAATATAGAAGGTTCTGGAGCTGGAGCAGTTCTAGTATCCATTACGGGGGAGCATCATCCCGTCGCCGTCAAATTGCAGTTTGCCAACACCAACAACACAGTTGAGTATGAAGGCTGTATCATGGGGCTAAAACTTGCCCAATCAATGGGCATCAGACAGTTAACTATCTTTGGAGATTTCGAGTTTGTAATCAGATAAACCACAAGAATCTATGACACAAAAGGTCTACACTTGCTGCCTTACCATCACCAGGTTCTACAGATGGCTTTGGAGTTTGAAGAAATATCCTTCCTCTATATTCCTCGGAATAGGAATGATTTTGTAGATGCACTAGCAACCTTGGCCTCCCTGATCAACATGCTTGACAAGGAAAACATGTCAACTATCACATTTGCCCAACAAAAGGCTCTATTTTATGGGAATTACATTAGAGAAGTATTGGATGAGCTACCTCCCATACAAAACCCTTGGTATCAGCATATCAAGGAGTACTTACAAGATGGAACTACACCCGCTGAGGCAAGCCCGATAGAAAGAAGGTGGATCCATTGACTGGCTATGAAATTCTACCTGAGCGGAGATGCACTCTACAAAAGAGATGCAGGATTAGGTCTCCTCAGATGTCTAGACAAGGACCAAACTTAGAGGCTCATGGATGAGATCCATGGTGGAGTATGTGGCCCACACATGAGCGCCCCCCTACTTGTAAAGAAAATCATAAGGACATGACATTACTGGTTCTCTCTCAAGGCTGACTGTGATGACCACGTCAAGAGATGTTATCAGTGCCAAATTCATGGGAATGCTATCCACGCGCCTCCAAGGGAACTCCACAATATGAGTTCACCTCGGCCCTTCTCAATGTGGGGAATGGACGTAATCGGGCCCATCGAGCCCAAAGCCAGTAATGGGCGTAAGTTTATCTTCACTATGATCTACTACTTCACCAAGTGGGTAGAAGCAGCCTCCTTCCCCAGGATTACCAAAGAAGTCATCATTACTTTCGTTAGAAACAATGTCATTTGTCGATATGGACAACCAGAGGTAATTGTATCAGACGATGCTAAGAACCTCAACAACAAAATGATGGAAGAATTGTGCAGTAAATTCCCATCAAACATCTCAACTCTGTCATCTACCGTCCAAAGATGAATGGTGCTATTGAAGTGGCTAACAAAAACATCAAGAAGATCATGCAAAAGATGTCCGCTAACCACAAAGGATGGCCTGACTTATTGCCTCTAACTCTGTTAGCCTACAAAACATTAATGCGCACTTCCACTGGGGCAACACCGTATGCATTAACCTATGGGATGTAAGCAGTGCTCCCTATAGAAGTGGAAATGGAATCCCTCAGAGTGCTAATAAACGCTCAGCTGGATTAAGACCAATGGGTACAAGATAGGTATCATCAATTGTCTCTAATAGACGAAAGGCGAAGTGATGCTATTTTCTATGGTCAGTTATATCAATAAAGGATCGCCAGGTCCTACAACAGAAAAGTCCGGCTAAGGCAGTTTAAACAACATGATTTGATTTTGAAGAATATCATTGACAACCAAGATCAATCTAAGGGAAAATTCACCTCGAACTAGGAAGGGCCATTTATTGTCAAGGAGGTATTGACATGAGGTGTTCTTAGATTACAAGAAATGGATGGCGATGAATTTCCACAGCTCATCAACTCAGACACCGTGAAACGGTACTATGTCTAAGGTTACCATCAAGCAAACATCCTGGTTTTGGATCACCAGATCCCCAGTCATTTTGGATTTTCTAACCCTTTACTACATATAACTTCTCTTCACACTCATCTGCCCCATTAGGGATAAACACACTTTTCTAACCAGCAGCCTAGTTTCGGATCGCTAGGTCCTTTTCTCAACTTGGTTTTGAACCCTTATTCAACTTCGGTTATCCCACTAGGGATTGAACCTTTCACACCCGTAGTTTTACCCCACTAGGGATAAAACTTTTCTCACCTGCAGTTTGTCCTGTACATGGGATTAAATTTTCTCCTCCGCAGTTTGTTCTGAACATGGGATCAAACTTTTCATTGGCTGCAAATCATCCTGAACATGGGGCGAACTATGCCGACTTGATCTCCTTGATACACGAGAGTACGTAGGCAACCATATTATATATGGTCCAGTCGCAAGAAAATAAAAATAACAAAAACATTTCTACACCCTTCTCATTGCAATAAAATAAAAACAACAAATATTTCTACACCCTTTTACCACATACAACGTTGAACCTCTTACACCAGGTTCGAACTACGTAGACTGGATCTCCTCTTCAATAGGAGTACGTAGGCAGCCATTCATGGTTTAGTCTAACCCCCTACCAAAACATAAAAACTTGTCAACGGTATTGGGATCATCCTTCAATCCATCACATTTCATCGGCTTCAGACCAAAGGGATGGAACTAACTGACCTCCCCATGTAAATGGGAGAATCGGTGACCATCTAAGTTGCGGTTGATCCTCAAAGAGTAACACCAATCCATAATAGATGGAACTAACTGGGCTCCCTCATACAAAGGAGTACTGAAGACCATCTGTGGTGTGGTCAACCTCAGAGAGGAAAGCCACATTCCTCTCCACATCTACATATAAAAACCAGTCCCAAGACACCAAATAGGGTAGGGGATACATACAGATCAACGATCCATTCTGAAATACCCTGAGACAACTTAGTGTCCATCCATCAAGGAGGAATTCAGAATACATCAAGATCACAAGCCCTGGAGAAACAGGAAAATATCAAACAAGCAACAAGGCATAACTAAAAGGGAAGTGATAAAAAAATATATATTTCCCTGCTATATATAATACTATTTGATATATACAATATGAACTGTACATGACAAAATGGCTAAGCTAGTCTGTGCAGGAAAATATAAGCACATCTACAAATCAGTGTATATGCGAGCTATCAAGCCCAACATGGCATCTCTTTCAGAAGAAGGAGGTAACGCCGTGGTCTCCTGTACAAGGGTATCCACACGAGATAACAGATCTATAGCCATCTGCATAGTGATACTGTGCTCATCAATATATGCACTCATCTCTGCAATGATGCCAGTAGTAAGGGACCTCACTGTGGTACTGTCTGTAGCGGCTACATCTGTAATAATCCAGAATTTCAAAATATAATGTTAAATATTTATTGGATTATATAAATATTTATTTGATGTGTTTATTGTTGAAATTATTGAATAAATATTTTATTGATGTGATGGTTGTTAGTAAATATTTATGAATTAAATTTATTAGATAATATTCTAAATTAATTTAATTTATAATTTAGAGGGTTATAAATAACATGAGATGTTATATTATTTTTTTAATAATTTAAAGTGGTATGTTAAGTTATTAAATAAAATTATAATGAAATTATAATTTTGTGATATTTGTTAAAGTGAAATTTTATTTAAAATATAGTATGTATAATTAATTTATCTGTTTAATATTGGATATGGAAATCCAAATAAATAATATGTGGTTATAAATTTTAAACTAAATGGTTTATTAAAATAAAATTAAAGTATTTTAATTTAGTTTTGACCAAACAAAGTTTAAAATATTAAGTCTTTATTTTAAAGAGTTTTGCTAAACGAAGCCTTATGACTTTTGAATTATAAATAAAATAAAATAAATAATAAATAAAATATAATTATAACCTAAACGTTATTTTGCAACTGATATTCCAATAAGTGAGCGTATTAAGGTTTATCAGTTTTTATTTTTACGCTTGGCTATCAGTTGGTTATTTGCTAAGGCTAAGAACATTCAGAGAGTTGTGAGAGAATTTTAGAGAGCTTGAGAAGAGAAGAACAATTTCAGTGTTTAACAAAGAGGATTATCAAGCTAATTGAAGGTATTTTCTTTAACCTTAATATTATATATATATATATATATATATATATATATATATATATATATATATATATATATATATACATGTATTTTACGGCATAAACCTTCTATGTCTGTTAATTCAATTTGTTAAATTGTTGATGTGTATAACTGATAATTGTGATTATGCATGTTTGTGATGTTAGAGTTTGTATTTAGATAAGAATTGGTTATGCTAATTACGATTAATAAGTAAGAAAAGTGTTTACAGTGAATATTTTCATATGGTTTATGAAAGTACAAAATTTGTGGGTCAATTATTTTGATAATCTGTGAATTAAGTCTTGTATTTGTTAGTTTGGTAAGAAACAAAGATAACGTAATTTGAATGGTGTAATTCGGTGTAGAATTGTAATCACAGTGACGATTTTTGTAAAGGATGTCAAAAATGGAGTTTTTGTATAAAAACATGAAATTTAAGGAATTAAATTAGTTAAAATGATTGTTAAATTGTTCTAAGTGGTTGAATATGTTAGCAATCATGTTTGTGATAGTTTTATATCAATTTTAGATGTTAGTTTAACTGCTTTGTGGGTGAAATTCATGTTAGTTGGCCTAAAAACTGTGTCGAATCATGTTCTGCAAAACTGAAATTGATGCATCGCAAGGGCCCACTGCCGCGCGGGCGCGCTGTAATCCAGTGTAAAACTGGCACGGCTGCGCCAGTAGCCAGTCACAGACAGTAAAGTCTGTTATTTCTGCAGACCTTGGACACTAATTATAACTTAGTTAGTGATGTGTCAATGTAATAAATATGTATTAAGGTGGTTAAAACAGAACCGTGTCATGTCATTGATACTTTTAAAGTTGTTAAAGGTTTAGTAAATTATGGAAATAACATGTTATGATTTAATGTACACAATGAATGTTAGATAAGTGTTGTGAGGTTAGCACTTGGCCGAAATTCTGAAATATAAATGGTAATGTAAGACTTGTATTGAAATAACAAGTTTAACTAGAAATGTATATGTTATGGTATATTAGTATATCTAATAGATATTGTGATTCCACTAAAATGTGTAGGTGAACGTGAGTTTTAACATTATAGCTTACGCTTGAGGCAAGTTCTCTAACTCTTCTTTTACAATTGTGCAAGTTTCTAATTCTAAACCGTATCTTTTACATTGAGCAAGTTTCCTATCTTAAACTGTTATTGAACAAGTCATTTGTTCCTAAATTTCATTTGAGCAAGCTTTAACTCTAATTTTATTGGAATTTCCATTATGATTGATTCATTCTAACTTGTTTATAGTAAGCAAGTTTCTTAAGTTTTATTCCTGTATAATGAACGCAGTTTTTGAACTTTCGTCTCTATTATTAAGCTATTTTATGACTTTGCATGAGTTATTACCATGTTGGGCAAGCTTTAGTTTCCAGCTTGCTATCAATTAGTGTATATTCAGTAGCTAAATTCTTAATTTGACAAGATCATAGACCTAGCATATTGTTGGTCAAGCAAAGGTTTATCATTTTATTCATTTTGTTCAATACTTATGCTCTCTAGTTATTTCAAGCATGAGTTAATATGTAGTCAGTTCACCTATGACTCTCAATTGTTCTACGTTATGTTGTTATTAAACAACTATTGTGTAATCAAACCTTATTGATTCAACTAGTCCTCTAGTTGATGATCGTTAAACTTTAAATTATCCTTGAAAGCTTATCCAAACCAAATTTTTTTTGGTGCGGACTTGTACTCTAAAACTGAGAAGAACAACCCTATTATAGGGGATACGCAATGCGTTAAGATGTTTGTGCACAATACATGGTACGAAGGGCTGATCCCCCTAAGTACGTGAAGTTCCTACAGTATAACTGTTAAGGTTAGGGTTGAAAGATTACTTGTAGTCGTGGACATAGTTCGTGGTCTTATGACCCTCAGACATATTTCTTATTTTGATTCTCATTGTTGATTATCGTTGATAGAGTACTATTCAGTATTGATGAGCCATTTATTGGCAGTTATTATTCTTTTATTGATTTATTGTTATATCTAGTGAGCAATTGTTTTGCTCACTCTTGCTTAAATATAATTAATGCAGTTAAAGTTGAGAAGGTCGATGAGCCTTCACATAGCAAAGAAAAGGAAAAAATGTACAAGTGATGAAGACTTGTAATTTCATTTTTGGTTATGATGATAAATTTTTATTTAATGATGTGATGTAATTATTTTATTTCCGCAATTGAATGATGTTTAAGGTTAGACAACCTGGGATATTTTTGGATTTACTGATGTAACCCTTTTATAGGGAGGATTTATGGTTTAAATGTTATTTGATTTGGGTAGATAGTATGAATGTATGGAAAGTGAACACCAAGTCTTAGGGGAAGGAAGTACCCAGATTTGGGGGTGTCACAGGTTGTTATCAGAGCTTTAGGTTATGAACCTTAGGTAGGGAAAAGCCTTAAGAGGTAACCTTTGAAAAGATTGTGGTGATAAAGTCTTATCGAGTTTTAAGGGAAAAGTAATAAAATACTTATATGCTTATGTGATTACAACTTATGTGCTCGTGAGTGTCGAGTAGTAATGATTAGTAATTAAAACTTAAAATTTTGTTGTCAGGATGGCTAATGTAGGAGAATCCAGTCAGGTTAGGGAGGAAGGATCCCAGATGCCTAGAGAGGAGGAGCCTCGAGATATTTAGGTAGTGTGGGAACAACTACTACCACGGGAGTCAGCTCCGTTGGTCACAGTGGTTGAGCAGAAGGGTTTACCTAATGATGATGACGTGGAAATGGATGAGAAGGACCCCGTTGGGTTGCCACAGTCGGATGAGAATGAGGAGGACGAGGAGGAAGAGATTCCACTCAACTCGATAGCTGCCCATATGTACGATGAAGTCTACGACCGGAATGTGGAACTTTAGGATACTGTCGAGGAGTTGCAAGAGATAGTAGCTGAACAACAGACCTCGATGGCACAGAAGGACAATGAGATTCAGGATCTAGAGGAACGTCTGAATAATGTGGAAGAGAAACTGGTTCACACCGAAGAAGAGATTGAATGAATGACAGCGGAGATTGCAGTGCTAAAGTACAAGTTGAGGGAGGAATCGACTAAGAGGGCAAGAGCCGAAGACACATACGAGGAAGCGTATCAACGAGCCGGGATAGCAAGAAGAAATGCACAAGCAAAGAGGATGAAGATAGAGGAGATGAATAACGTATTCAACATCGTGATCAATCGAGCTCAAGATCGGGTCATGGGTTATCTTATTCAGTTTGAGATGCTGCCATCATATATATTAGATCGCCGAATAATGTTCCGTATTATAGAAGAAGAGCGTCATAAGGCTACGCAGTATCTTAGTAGGACATTGTAGGGAATGTACCTAATATGAGATTATTAATATGATAAATATTATGTAAATCCCAAGTGTGATGTAACCTATGGGATATGATGATGATGTTATCCTGGAACTTTAGTAGTTCAGGAAAGTAAAGTAAATAGCAGTAATGCTATTGTTATGATGTTTTCAAAAAGATTATGAAGGAATTAAAGTTATTATTTTATTTTATTCCAAGTGATAAGTGTTTTGTGATGATAATCTTTTATGATGTGCAACTTAAGTATAAAATACTTAAAAGAATTGAGAAACAATCTAATGGGTATATTTTTAACAGAAAATGCCTCCAAGACGTCAACCACGACAGGGACCTACCAATAACAACAATGCTGAGGCTAATCCAGTTCAGCAATTTGTAACGCTACTGACGCGAGCATTACAGAATCAGCCACATAATCAAGCTGTAACATTTAAGGACTTCAAGGCGGTTGGGCCACCAGAGTTTTGTGGGTCCATGAATCCGATTGAGGTACAGACCTGGATCATGGAGATAGAGAAAGTTTTTGATGTTACTAGGGTAGGGGATAATCAGAAGACTACTTTTGTAACATTCATGTTGAAAGCATAGGCTAGTTATTGGTGGCAAGCCAATAAAACCCGAGGAGGTCAAGGGGTAATGTCTTGGGAAATGTTCAAGGAAATATTTTTTGAGTCCTATTTCCCAGAAAGTTCAAAGAATCAGATGAAAGTGCAATTTTTAGAACTAAAACAGGGTACAATGATGGTGTTGGAGTATGCCGCGAAATTCAACGAGTTAGCAAGGTTTGCGCTATACCAAGTGAATACGGATGAACGCAAGGTAAGAAGATTTGAGCAGGGACTGAAGCCCTGGTTGTACAGTAGGGTTTCCCTGTTCCAGTTAAAGACGTTTGCAGTAATGCTTGAGAAAGCAATTCTCGCTGAGAGTGGAGGCGAGGCTGTAACAAAGCACAATCAAGAGCAGAGAAAGAAGAAGAATGAAGGTGAAGCTAAGAATGGTGGTGGTGGTAACGGTGGGAATGGTAACAATAATTTGAAGAGGAAGTGTAATGCAAACGTGGGGGATGGGAATCAGCAAGGTAACCAACAGAAGAAGAAGATGGGCACATGTGCTACATGTGGAAAGTTTCATGCATGTATGTGCTTAAGGGGGAAGCGGGTATGCTTTAACTGTGGCCAGGAGGGTCACATTGCCCCAAATTGCAATCAACCTAAGAAGAATGTTTGTTACAGCTGCAGGTCGAAGGACCATTTTGCTCGCGAGTGTCCAAAGAAGAAATTTGGTGAGACAGCTAGAAGCAAAGGAAATGGCGGTGGAGGTACACTGACTATTGCTGGACCAACGTCAAGAAATAAGCCCACAGTCAGAACCTTCAATATGACAGTGCAGGATGCGGTGCAATCAAAAGATGTTGTGTCAGGTATTATTCCAATCAATGATATAAATGCATACATATTATTTGATTCGGGTGCTACTTACTCGTTTATATCTGATGAATTTTCTAAGAGGTTAGAAATACCTAGTGAAGAGTTGAATTTCCCTTTAAACATAGAAATTGCGAATAGGGAAGTAATTCCTGTTAGGTTTGTATACAAGAACTGTAGGGTGAATATTAAGGGGAATATTTTGACAGTAGATTTAATTCTGATAAAACTTGGAGAGTTTGATGTTATATTGGGAATGGATTGGTTATTCAATTATAGAGCGACAATTGATTGCCACAAGAAGTGTGTAAACCTTATGACTCCGTCAAAAATAGTTTTCTATGGTAGCAAATCGCCTAGACAAATGAGATGTCTAACGATTATGTAGGCCAAGAAATTATTGAGTCAAGGCTGTGTAGGATATTTAGCCTACATAGTCGATACTTAAAAAAAGAAGGAGATGAAATTGGAGGAGATACCAGTGGTTAGGGATTTTGTAGACGTATTTTCGAAAGATTTGCCAGGACTTTCGCCTGACAGAGAAATTGAGTTCGTGATCGACTTAGCGCCAGGGACTGCTCCAATATCAAAGGCCCTGTATAGAATGGCTCCGGCAGAGATGAAAGAACTGATGGTGCAACTGCAAGAGCCCCTAGATAAGAAATATATTCAGCCAAGCGTATCACTGTGGGGAGCGCCGGTGTTATTCATGAAGAAGAAAGATGGGTTAATACGTCTTTGCATTGATTATAGGGAACTAAACAAAGTCACTATTAAGAATAAATATCCATTGTCAAGAATAGAGGACTTGTTTGATCAATTGAAGGGTGCTAGATATTTCTCAAAAATAGATTTGAGAAGTGGTTATCACCAACTGAAAGTAAGGAAGGAGGATGTACCGAAGATGGCATTCCGAACTCGGTATGGACATTACGAATTCTTGGTGATGTCTTTTGGTTTGACAAACGCCCCTGCAACGTTCATGGATTTGATGAACAGGGTGTTTAAACCATTTTTAGACAAGTTTATGGTGGTGTTCATTGATGATATTTTGGTGTATTCCAAATCACAAGAAGAACACGAGGAACATTTACGTTTGACGCTGGAGATGCTAAGAAAAGAAAATTTGTACGCGAAATTCTCTAAATGTGAATTTTGGCTGGAACGTGTACAATTTCTTAGTCATGTAATTGACAAGGATTGAATTTCAGTGGATCCGTCAAAAGTCAAAGCTGCGATAAATTGGGAACAACCAAGAACTCCATTAGAAGTAAGAATTTTCTTGGGATTGGCAAGGTATTATAGACGGTTTATTCAAGATTTCTCCAAAATTTCCACTCCGTTAACAAATTTGACAAGGAAAGCTGTAAAATTTGTTTGGACGGAGAAGTGTGAGGAAAGTTTTGCAGAATTAAAGAAGAGACTTAGTGTAGCACCTGTATTGTCATTACCAGATAATACAGGGAACTTTGTGGTCTATAGTGATTTTTCACACAAAGGGTTGGGTTATGTCCTTATGCAAAACGACAAGGTCATTACGTATGCATCAAGGCAATTAAAAGACTACGAGAAAGGGTATCTGACTCATGATTTAGAATTGGCGGCGGTGTGTTTGCTCTGAAAATATGGAGACACTATCTCTATGGAGAAAAATGTGAGATCTACACAGACCATAAGAGTCTGAAGTATATTTTCACATAGAAGGACCTAAACATGCGTCAAAGGAGATGGATGGAATTAATAAATGATTATGATTGTGAAATTTTTTATCATCCGGGTAAAGCAAACGTGGTTGTAGATGTTGTGAGTAGGAAGGGTCGTGAGAAATTGATGTTGTTAACCAACCAGGAGGAGCTCATTTCAGCAATGGCAAGGTTAGAGCTGGAAATCAAATTTCCAAAAGAATCCAATGAAAAATTTTACCAGATGGAAGCTAGTCCAACTTTGGTGGACAAAGTGAAGAATGCTCAACTACAAGATGAAGAATACAGAAAAAAAAGGAAAGTGTGGTCGAGGGTAAAGAGATGAAGTATAAACTTGATACTGAAGGAATGCTAAGATTCGAGAGATAAATTTGGGTTCCAGCAATACCAGATATTAAAGAAGACATCTTGACAGAGGCTCATAACTCAAGATATTTGATTCATCCGGGAAGTACGAAAATGTATCAAGATTTACGGCAACACTTTTGGTGGCCAAATATGAAAAGAGACGTTGCAGAATACGTTGCAAAGTGTTTGACATGTCAGAGAGTGAAGGCAGAACATCAAAGGCTAAGTGGGTTGCTTCAACCATTGGAAATACCGAAATAGAAATGGGAGCATATCACAATAAATTTTGTGGTAGGTCTTCCAACAACTCAGAAATGATACGATGCGATATGGGTGATAGTGGATAGATTAACGAAATCAGCTCACTTTTTGCAAATAAAGATTAGGTTTAATCTTGATCAGCTGGCAAAACTGTACATCAAAGAGATCGTGTCTAGGCATGGAGTTCTAGTGTCAATTGTATCAGACAGAGATCCGAGGTTCACATCAAATTTCTGGAAGAGACTATAGGAATACATGGGAACGCAACTGAAGATGAGTACGCATATCATCCGCAAACCGATGGTCAAAGCGAACGAACAATCCAAACGTTAGAGGATATGCTTAGAGCGTGCATAATGGATTTCAAAGGAAACTGGGATGATCATCTACCGTTGGTGGAATTTGCATACAACAACAGTTACCATGCAAGCATTGGTATGCCGCCATACGAGGCATTATACGGCAGGAAATGCAGAACTCCACTATGCTGGGATGAAGTTGGTGAACGTCAACTGTTAGGAACATAATTGGTATAGCAGACCGCTGAAGTTATAAAACTCATCAGAGTAAGACTGGTGGCTGCTCAAGATTGACAGAAGAAGTATGTTGATTAACACAGGCAGAATCGCGAGTTTGAAATAGGGAATTTCGTGTTCCTAAAAGTTTCTCCTTGGAAGGGGAAAATTCATTTTGGCAAGAAAGGAAAGCTAAGCCCAAGGTTTATTGGACCTTTCGAGATATTACGAAGAGTGGGGAAGGTGGCTTACGAGGTAGCTTTACCTCTAGAATTAGAACATGTTCATAACATTTTTTATGTGTTGGTATTGCGACCGTATAAACCTGATTAGAAGCATGTAATCGAGTATGAACCGTTGCAGTTCAGTAAAGATTTATCTTATGAAGAGATTCCTATCCAGATAGTCGACATGAAAGAACAAGTGCTCAGGAATAAAGTTATACCTTTTGTGAAGGTGATATGGAGGAACCACAACGTACGTGAGAACTCGAAGTTAAAATGATGAAGAATTACCCTGAGTTATTTGTTTAGTCCGTGTCTTCGATTCTGGGGACATAATCTTTGTAAGGAGGGAAGAATGTGTCGATTTGATTGTTTGAGTTGTGATTTTGGGGACAAAATCCTTATAAGGAGGGAAGGATGTAACAATCCAGAATTTCAAACTGTAATGTTAAATATTTATTGGATTATATAAATATTTATTTAATGTTTATTGTTAAAATTGTTGAATAAATATTTTATTGATGTTATGGTTGTTAGTAAATATTTATGAATTAAATTTATTAGATAATATACTAAATTAATTTAATTTATAATTTAGAGAGTTGTAAATAACATGAGATGATATATTGTTGTTTTAATAATTTAAAGTGGTATGTTAAGTTATTAAATAAAATTATAAAGAAATTATAATTTTGTGATATTTGTTAAAGTGGAATATTTATTTAAAATATAGTATCTTAATTAATTTATCTGTTTAATATTGAATAAGGAAATACAAATAAATAATATGTGGTTATAAATTT
The DNA here is from genome assembly GCA_016801055.1 of Panax notoginseng. Taxonomy (NCBI): domain Eukaryota; kingdom Viridiplantae; phylum Streptophyta; class Magnoliopsida; order Apiales; family Araliaceae; genus Panax; species Panax notoginseng. Next base: position 74,503,445 of record CM029015.1, on the reverse strand, counting down.
TAAACTAAATGGTTTATTAAAATAAAATTAAAGTAGTTTAATTTAGTTTTGACCAAACAATGCTTAAAATATTAAGTCTTTATTTTAAAGGGTTTTGCCAAACGAAGCCTTATAGCTTTTGAATTTTGAATTATAAATAAAATAAAATAAATAATAAATAAAATATAATTATAACCTAAACGTTATTTTGCAACTGATATTCCAATAAGTGAGCGTATTAAGGTTTATCAGTTTTTATTTTTACGCTTGGTTATCAGTTGGTTATTTGCTAAGCCTAAGAACATTCAGAGAGTTGTGAGAGAATTTGAGAAGAGAAGAACAATTCCAGTGTTTAACAAAGAGGATTATCAAGCTAATTGAAGGTATTTTCTTTAACCTTAATATTATATATATATATATATATACACACACACACACACACACACAATTATTTTACGGCATAAACCTTCTAAGTCTGTGAATTCAATTTGTTGAATTGTTGAAATGTATAAATGATAATTGTGATTATGCATGTTTATGATGTTAGAGTTTGCATTTAGATAAGAATTGGTTATGCTAATTACGATTAATAAGTAAGAAAAGTGTTTACAGTGAATATTTTCATATGGTTTATGAAAGTATAAAATTCGTTGGTCAATTAGTATGATAATTTGTGAATTGAGTCTTGTATATGTTAGTTTGGTAAGAAACGAAGATAAAGTAATTTGAATGGAGTAATTCGGTGTAGAATTGTAATCACAGTGACGATTTTTGTAAAGGATGTCAAAAATGGAGTTTTTGTATAAAAACATGAAATTTAAGGAATTAAATTAGTTAAAATGATTGTTAAATTGTTCTAAGTGGTTGAATATGTTTGCAATCATGTTTGTGATAGTTTTATATCAATTGTAGATGTTAGTTTCACTTCTTTGTGGGTGAAATTCGTGTTAGTTGGCCTAAAAACTGTGTCGAATCACGTTCTGCAAAACTGAAACTGATGCTGCCGCGCGGGCGCGCTGCCGCGCGGGCGCGCTGCCGCGCGGGCGCGCTGCCGCGCGGGCGCGCTGCCGCGCGGGCGCGCTGCCGCGCGGGCGCGCTGCCGCGCGGGCGCGCTGCCGCGCGGGCGCGCTGCGCGCGGGCGCGCTGTAATCCAGTGTAAAATTGGCACGGCCGCGCCAGTAGCCAGTCACAGACATTAAAGTTTGCTATTTTTGCAGACATTGGACACTCATTATAACTTAGTTAGTGATGTCTTAATGTAATAAACATGTATTAAGGTGGTTAAAACATAACCGTGTCATGTCATTGATACTTTTAAAGTTGTTAAAGGTTTAGTAAATTATGGAAATGACATGTTATTATTTAATGTGCACAATGAATGTTAGATAAGTGTTGTGAGGTTAACACTTGGAAATTCTGAAATGTAAATGGTAATATAAGACTTGTACTGAAATAACAAGTTTAACTAGAAATGTATATGTTATGGTATGTTAGTATATCTAATAGATATTGTGATTCCACTAAAATGTGTAGGTGAACGTGAGTTTTAATATTATAGCTTATGCTTGAGGCAAGTTCTCTAACTCTACTTTTACAATTGTGCAAGTTTCTAATTCTAAACCTTATCTTTTACATTGAGCAAGTTTCCTATCTTAAACTGTTATTGAACAAGTCATTTGTCCCCTAAATTTCATTTGAGCAAGCTTTAACTCTAATTTTATTGGAATTTCCATTATGATCGATTCATTCTAACTTGTTTATAGTAAGCAAGTTTCTTAAGTTCTATTCCTGTATAATGAACTCAGTTTTTGAACTTTCGTCTCTATTATTGAGCTGTTTTATGACATTGCCTGAGTTATTACCAAGTTGAGCAAGCTTTAGTTTCCAGCTTGCTATCAATTAGTGTATATTCAGTAACTAAATTCCTAATTTGACAAGATCATAGACCTAGCATATTGTTGTTCAAGCAAAGGTTTATCATTTTATTCATTTTGTTCAATACTTATGCTCTCTAGTTATTTTCAAGCATGAGTTAATATGTAGTCAGTTCACCTATGACTCTCAATTGTTCTATGTTATGTTGTTATTAAACAACTATTGTGTAATCAAACCTTAGTGATTCAACTAGTCCTCTAGTTGATGATCGTTAAACTTTAAATTACCCTTGAAAGCTTATCCAAACCGAACTTTCTTTGGTGCGGACTTATACTCTAGAACTGAGAAGAACAACCCTATTATAGGGGATACGCAATGCGTTAAGATGTTTGTGCACAATACATAGTATGTAGGGCTGATCCCCCTAAGTACGTGAAGTCCCTACAGTATAATTGTTAAGGTTAGAGTTGAAAGATTACTTGTAGCCGTGGACATAGTTCGTGGTCTTATGACCCTCAGACATATTTCTTATTTTGATTCTCGTTGTTGATTATCGTTGATAGAGTACTATTCAATATTGATGAGCCATTTATTGTTATATCTAGTGAGCAATTATTTTGCTCACTCTTGCTTAAATATAATTATTACAGCTAAAGTTGAGAAGGTCGTTGAGCCTTCCAATATTAAAGGAAAGGAAAAAATGTACAAGTGATGAAGACTTGTAATTTCATTTATGGTTATGATGATAAACTTTTATTTAATGATGTGATGTAATTATTTTATTTTCACAATTGAATGATGTTTAAGGTTAGACAACCTGGGATATTTTTGGATTTACTAATGTAACCCTTTTATAGGGAGGATTTATGGTTCAAATGTTATTTTATTTGGGTAGATAGTATGAATGTATGGAAAGTGAACACCAAGTCTTAGGGGAAGGAAGTACCCAGATTTGGGGGTGTCACAACATCCCGTGCAGATATGGGGCTATCCCGCTCAACTATCACCGCATCTCTGGCTGATCTGGCCTCATCTCGCTCCTCAATAGCTACATCTCTATGTGATAATGCCTCGTCTCTCTCTAATAGAGTGGCATCTCTCCCATCAAGAGCTGTCAACTTCAAGGCTCTAGCCTGATCTCTCTCGAAGGTCATCAGATGGAGACTCTGGTCTAAATATTGTGCTGAATGCTGAATCACGACAGTACTAGTACTGGGACAATCTACAAAAGCTGTTGGTAACCCATCAAACAGCTCCTCTTCCTCAGGGTGGGAATCAATGTCCTCTATGGGCTCTCCACCATCTGAATCAATACCCGACACTGTGGTTACTACCGCAGCCGATGAAGTCTCTGTCTCCATCCACGCAGAATACTCTGACAAACAGCCCGGATGGCTAACGGAAAACTCAGCACGCTCACGCTGATCCCAACAGGCATAAACCCGGGATCGGTCCTCTGGTGATAAATGGCGAGAAGCTAAACGCTGACCTAACGCCCTCTCAAAAGGATGAAAGTCCTGAAACTGGTCAAACTGTGACATCGTAGCCAGTGGATTGTAGGTAGTCATGCCCATCAAACTAGCCAGAGGGAGATAATCCATGCCAAGAGCATGAGTAATGAAGTTGTAGGGTGAGCTGAGCCCTAAACACGGTAAGATGCCAAATGGATCTCATATTCCTGCCAAGAATACCGACCAAGACATAGCATCTATACACTCCGATGGCTGAAAGGAGTAAGACATAGCTATAGCATGGGTAAAGCAGTACCCGTGTCATCAGAAAGTGCCAATCGGTCTCAAGTGTGACATAAACCACACGTATAACATGATCGAGCTGCCTGTAAATACCCCTATAGGGTAGGTGCTGCAAAATGTGGCTGACCTCAACATCTCCGCCTTAATCATCAAAATGATGGTATAACCCTCCCTGAGAGCTCTCACTGCCATGATAACACCGATGTCCAGCTCATCCATATATCGTGGCATGTACACATACGCCACTATGCACATCATGAGTACATCCAATCTGGTCAAATGCCACTGATCCTCTAGTATGGTAAAATCCTTGGAGTGCCAAGTATAGCTGTCCAATGAGCCAAATCTGTCTATCAGGAAACGTTGGTGCAATACATGGCCGGATGTAATCTCATCCTCTACTATTCTACGCCGTAACCCGGTGAGGTCTGTCTAAGGGAAAAGTGAAAGTAGTATGCACACAAGCCAATCATGTTTGATGATAAAGCATATACTTTATAACAATCTTATTCATTTATTAATAAAAAGTGTTAATTTATTAAAGGCTTTTAATTATCTACATGACGTTGTTTTATAATATGTGATAAACCTATAGTTTTAAGTAATACTTTTAGAATAATGATGATGATCATTCAAATGAGATCTAAATTCTTAGAAAGCTTAAAACTAAAATAGTTCACAATCGTTGGATTACTAAATTGTGGATTAGTAAATCCGGATAGATTGGTACATACATTACTTGCTCATTGGATGAGGATGATTGATCTCATGATCATTTGTGTGGAGACACTAAATCAAGCATGTAGGTGCTTATTAAAGAATAAGTTCACTTAACGTGGCTCGCTAAGGAATACCTATTGGAGTTTTACTTGTCTGTCAATAGGAATTCCTGTAGTGATAGTAGTACAAGTGATCCTTGGACTTGAGATCATCATAGTATCTTGTGTATGATGAGTTATACTTTGACTTATTCTTTAAGACCCTTAGGGTATATCAAAGGGTATGCTTGGGTATAATAAGTTGTATATGGAGATAATGTATGATCAATAAAGAATCTACCGCTTCTAGTAAAAGAAGAGAAATATCCTCTGTGATTCGATAAATGACAACCCAGTAGTCATTGGACAAGGCAGAATGAAATTAGAAAGGAGTTTCTAATTTCATTATTTAGAGTTGTGCATTTAAGAGTCGAAATACATATAATTAGATAAAATAAGACTTGACAGTAATTCCATGTCTTATATTTAATTGGGACATTGTATGGTGGAATGATTGAATTATACGGTAACTATTTACTCAAAGGTTCTTTTATTATTAATGTTAAAATCTATATTATCTGAAAAGTCGTTGATCGCTAGGGAGGCTTATCCCTATTGTAGAATAAATATTATTTATTTAAATAAATTAATATTTTAATTTATTTATTTAAATAAGATTAGAATTGTTCTAATTGATTTATTCACAACCAGTTTAATATGGAGAGCCTAAAGGGTCACACCATAAAAGGAAGAATAATTATTTAAGAAGTTAATGGCATAATCGTAATAATAAGTTAAGTATATTTAATTTAATCTATGGTGATAGAATAAATTAAATAGCTTAATATTTATTATTTAATACTTTGGAAATATTAAACATAAATTAATAAGAGGAGTCTTATTATTATTATTATTATTATTATTATTATTATTATTACTATTATTATTATTTAATTCTTAAAGGAGTTTGTGAATTAATTAATAAAAGTACTCTCATATATTCATAATAATATTAGGAGACTAATTAATTAAAAGAGTTTAATTAATTATTCCTAATATGATTGGGAGCCTAATTAATTAAAGGAGTTTAATTAATTAAAATAAAGCCCAATTTCTTAATTGTTAAGGAGGGTTGACTACATCTATAAATAAGATGAATCTTATTATGGGTGCAGAGTTGTTGTTGACTTTTTCACAACAGACGCAATTTCAATAGTTGGAGAATACACACTTTTCTATAGAGATAGAAAAACTAGGGTTTAGCCAACCACCCATCTTCTTGAATCTTTCTTCTTTCTTGGTGGATTACCTCTAGAGGCCAAACACTTGGGTGGCTAACGTTGATCAAAGGAAGGAACCAAATCCGGCAGATTCAAGTTGAACGCGAAAAAGATTGGAGGTGAACTTGTACCTGAGGAAGCTCGAATCTTCAAGTGTATGATTCTTGTTCTTCATATTTTCATTTAATTAATAATTGTGCATAAAGGGTGATCCGGGTATATGGTTTGTAAAATTTCAAACTCTTATTTTTACACGTTTTCGCTTATTTGTGCAATTTGATTGTGTTCATGAATATTACAAACCCAACAGTGGCATCAGAGCCAAATCTTTATGCGAATTATTAATTATTTTAATTTGATATGTATATTGATATGTGTTTAGAATAATTTAATTGAGCATAATTTTTTTGTATAAATTTTATTTAAAAAAAATCCCGAAAAACTGCACGTGATTCGCATATTCATGGTTCCTGTTATCTATATATTATTGCGGTTTATTTGCTTTGGTTAATATAAAGGTTATATAATATATGCTAAATCCTGTAAAGTTAGTATGATATATATATATATGATTTTGCAAGATATCATTCACGTGAATGCTTGATTCAATGCTGGATGTTAATATGGTAATATGTTTACCATCATATATATATATATATATAATATCATATTAACCAAGCCACGTGGCCACTAAAATCATTTCACATGGTTACAGAAGTATAAACCGTACGGATTATATATATATATATATATATATATATATATATATATATATATATATATATATATATATTTGAAGAAGAAGAAGTTCTTCCTACTTCCTTCTTCCTCAAACAGTTAGTCTAGGAATTAATTGTAATCCCTTCCTCAATTGTTTATAAATAAAAAGAAAGAGATTGCTTTACCGATTCACCGGTCGTCTTCTTAATCTTTTCTTTTTCTGTCTAAGTTTTTTCTTTTAAGAACTTATCCGCTGTTATATATATATATATATATATATATATATATATATATATATATATATATATATATATATATATATATGTTCGTAATAATTTTATAATTAAAATAAAAGGTTTATTTTAATATTAAAATAAAAAGATTTATTTTATTTTAAAATTAAAATTTTATGCTAACTAATTAGAGTTGAAATTGGATTCCATAATAACTAATTAGAGTTGAAATTGAATTCCATGTTTCCTTAAATAAAGGAGTTTATTTAGATATGAAATAAGCTTTTGTGATAACCCGAGATTTCGAATAATCAAAAATTTGCGAATAATTTTTTTTATTAATATTAATATTAATTATCATTTATTTGTCAAGTATCGGTGATACGTGTATCGAGAAAGTCAATTTGGGTATTGACTAATAAATTTAGAGTAGAGCTGTGCTTAACAAGCTTTAGAAACCCTAACCCTAATTTCTGGATATGAATTCGGTAGAAAATATAATTTAAATAATTATATTAATGAGTTTGTGTTTGTATCGAAGAAATTTATTGATCAATGATTGATCGGATAAGGTTTGAAATTGATAAAACCTAATAAGAGATTAGAAACCCTAATCTCAGGATCAGAAACTCTAACGTACCGTTCGAAGCCTTAATCGAAAGCCGGGAAACCTTAATTTTATATTCGAGAATTCTAAACCCTAAATTAGGAAAGCCTAATCCTAATTGGCAAGCCTATTGTGTGTATTAAACTTTAATATGATTAGAAAACCCTAATTATATTTTAGTTATATTAATTTCTATTTTACAAACCCTAATTATAATTTAGAAAAATTATTTTTTTAATTAAAACCCTAATTCGTGGGTTGTAAACCCTAATGATCATTTTGACCCTAATTGCTAAATTAAGCAATTTTAATTAGGGATATTAATCCTAATTAGCAAGATTGAATTTTTGGATTAGGAAATATTAATATAATTATCGAATCCTAATTGTAATTTGGAATTATTAATTTTCTATTTTGAAAACCGAAATTTGAAAATTTGGGAAATTAAATTGCAAACCTAAAGGGTTTAAACCCTAAACCCTAAAGGGTCCAAATCCTAAATCCTAACCCAAGTCCTAAACCCTAAGGGTTTGTGCATTTATCAAGATTGCCATTAAATTCAATTTGCTAAAGACCAAAATGCCCTTTTTGGATAATTTAGTAAGCTAACTTGTAGAAATTGCCAATACTTTAGTGGGTGACCAACTCTCTTGACTTTGGGACATGAAAATCTCATCAAAACCACACATTTGTGCCAGCAACATCAGATCTAGCAACATATAAGCAATATATATTGGATTCAAGAGAGAGAAAAGTCACAAAAATTGCCATTTTGCTCATTAGCTCTCACCAACTCTCACTTCTCTCTCAACCTCCGAAATTGGCTAGCATATCAGTCCCAAATTCAGTCCTTAGATCACCCAATATCATTTAGGAGGATCAAGATCAAGATTGGAGCAAGAAAGGTATAAAGCAAATTTTTATTTTTGATCCAAGTTGCTAAGAAAGATTTCGTGTTTATGTGTTTATATAAGTGTTAAAAGATGTTTTATGATGATCTATGAAGTCACATCATGGATCCATAGCATCAAAGTGTCTTAAAATTGAAGTTTTCAAAATCTGTTCTTGAACATTTTCAGTGGTTTGACAAGAAATGTCAGTCGCTCTAGATCTTTCCGTGTTTACTATTTTTGTTGTTTTAAAGTTGTTACATGTAACCTGGTATGTGGTCTTTAAGCTACAAGTGCAATCAGTACCATTTAATGTCTGTATTTCAAGTTATTCATGGTCAAAACTCGTTGACCGGGCATGACCATAACTTTCTGGGTAACCCAGAAAGCCTTTTTACCGCGTCTGACAACCTTTTGTGAGGCTCGAATCTGACAGGTGTTAGGTTGTTTGATGTTGTGTTTGTAACCATGTTGTAGCTTGTATGATGGACTTCAGATCTGGGTCCTTAGATCTCTTATAACCTCAACAGATCGATCGTGAAAGGTGGTCAAAGTAGACCACCCGAACTGATTTTTTCTTTTTTGGAAAACCTAGAAAAAATAAGAACATCATTGTCTGACATACTTTGACCGCGTATTTCATATTGATTCTGTGGATGATAAACTGAGTTTCTACTTTAGTAATGTACCTTGACACTAGTACTACATATTTGAACCATAATATCGACCTGTTAATGAACCGAACCTATATTAAAATGAGCTGGAAAGTGTCTGGTCGACACTGTCTGGGTTTTTTGGTTACCCAGAAACCCCAGAATTGGTCTGACAGCTTCTTTGAAGCTCTGGATCTTTCAGGATTGTTGTTGTTTGACCGAGATAATACTTGGTAATTGTAGTACTACATATGTACTACATGATTGAGCCATAAGTTAGTCCAAAACATGATCAGACTGGAAATTACACTCGGTCAAATGTGCACCCTTGAAACATTGTCTGACAGTGTTCTTGAGCCAAGAACACCAAATGCAACAGACAAGTGTCGCTAAAGGCTATTAGCGACGGTTTTAATTATTTTATTTTTTGAATATTCCGAAAATTATTTAAAAATAGAAATAAATTCTAAAAATTACCAAAAATAGTTTTAAAAATTATTTTAAATTATGAAAAATAATTTCTGACCAATTGGAATATTTTTCTTTAATATTTATACTTATTTAAATATTAAAAGTATTTAATTTATTTAATTAGTATATTAAATAAATTAGAGAAAAATAATTTAATATTACGAAAAATTATTTTAAATAAGAATAATGTATTTAAAAATATTTTGAATTATAAAATGTGACTTTTAATATTTTTGGAGAATTTTCATTAATAATTTAATATTAATGATATTAGATTTATTTAATTACTAAATTAAATAAATAAGTTAAAAATGATTTTAATGATTTAAAAATTATTTTAAATAAGAATAAAATGTTAGAAAATATTTTAAATTATAAAATATAATTTTTAATATTTTTGGAGAATTCTCATTAATAAATTAATATTAATAATATTAAATTTATTTAATTATGATATTAAATAAATGAATTAAAAATGATTTTATTGATTTAAAAATCATTTAAAAGTGAGAAAAATGTTTTAAAAATGTTTTAAGTTATAATTAATGACTTTTAATATTTGGATAATAATTTCATTAATATTTAAATATTAATGGTGATGATTTAAAAATGATTTTAATTACTTTAAAAATCATTTAAGTAGAATATTGATGATTTAGAAATATTTTAAGTTATTATCAATAACTTTAATATTTTGACAAGTATGTTATTAATATTTTTATATTATTAAATATTAATAATGATAAGATTATTTGATAATTAAATCATTTAAAAATGATTTAAGTGTTTAAAAATTTATTATAAATTATAATAATTGTTTATAAATTATTAAAAGCTTCCGAAAAATATTATAAATGATATTTGACTTATCTAAAATAATATTGAAGCTTAGAGACCAAGTTTAATCGTCAATCAATGTGTTAATTATCGGATAGGGTAACCAAAACATCGAGAATGGACCGAGATCTAACTAGACCGAAATAGTTAGACTGGATAAGTGTTTATATAGGTTATAAACACTAATGTGGCTATGTGGTAATGTGCCTAGGAGAAGTTTGACTGTAGAATACAGTGTTACGTGTTATAAATGATTATGCTAATTGTGAGATCGACATTGTTGATTATAGGTCTTACGAACGCAGTTAATTATATTGTGTAGCTGTAATCAACGTGAAAGGCAAGTTTCCTAACTCAACCTTGAGTTATATTCATTCAATTATTTTAATGGTTAATTATTGATAATTATACCATGTCCCGGGAAATTTATTGTTGATTATTCGCAGTTAGTGCACGATTAAAATTCAAATTAAATTACTGATTCAGAAAATATATATTCGTAGAATTACTGTTATTGGATATTTATATCTGCAAAAACTAATATTGACAGTACAGATAATTCCTGTTTATTGTCAAATTATATTGAGAAATGTCTTAGCTAATTATTCTGGCTAGACGAATAATTGTTAGAACTTGATAAATACGAGAAGAGAAATCAATTGTTATTGATAGATCGATGCCAGTTGTTTCGGCTAGATCGATAAAGAGATAGAATTTGAAATCACAGTATTTCGTTGTTAAATTAAAATCTTGATTCTGAAACTGAGAAGAACAACCTTTTATATAAAGGGAACATTTTAGGTCGTATATTCGACCATTGCGCGCTGTTAAGTATTATGCATAATATAGGGTACAAGGAGTTGGCTGACTCTAAGTACTTGCAGAGGGGTATGATTTAATCTTTATAGTTATCTGATATACCTGGGTATATCAAAGTCCAATCTTTGATAGTTACTCGAGAAGAGAAGTTCTAGATCTAGTGTGATCACTCAGTATAAATCTGGAAAATATTCCACTTTGCTATTGCGTAGAATTAATTCTTGATTATTCAATAGAATATCGTAGAAACTTTGAAAGCGTTGTACTCTTTCATTATCAGATTATTGCGTTGCCTAGAATATGAGAAGACTTGTTATTGAATAACGATTTGTTCAGCTATTTCAAAGTTCACCGAACTTTAGTTTCATTCTATCAAAATAGATAATCTGTTCTTGTTGATTCATATACCTTTATTGTATGTCTTAACTTGTGGGGCAAACTTGTTGCTCACCCTTGCTATAAATAAAACATTTCAGCTAGGAACGAAGAGGCCAGCGAGTCAAAGAAGAACAAAGGCAAAGGCAAGATGCTGGAATAATGTTATGAACATTATTATTATGATGTTGTATTGTAAACCCTTTTTGTTTAGGTAAGGGGTATGTTTGTAAATTTAAGGTTAGCAAACCTGGGACTTATGTATTAACAACTTATGTTAATGACTTATGTATTCCTATTTATATTTAAATGGGTAGTTAAATGTTATTTATATTGTGGATCGTGAGCACCAAACTCGGGGGTCAGGTAACCCGGATTTGGGGGTGTCACATGTTGGTATCAGAGCTGTAGTGACCAAGGTGTCACCAGTTAGTAGAAGAGCTATAGGTTATAAACCTTAAGTGGGGTGGGAGAAAACCCTAGGAATATAACCATACGCGAGATAGAGAAAACTCATTTAGAGTTCTAAGTGAGGGATTGCCGGAGTGCATCAATAGTGAGATATGTGGGCACATAGTGTGAGGAGTTGTATTGGTGAAGTACTAATCAAGTTATTTCAACTGATTGTAGGATGTCTGGAGAAGGTAAAAAGAGTGCAGAGATGCTAGCGGCTATTGCACCGGTGCCAGAAGCCGAGGTGCCAGCGCAAAGCGAATCAGTGGAGAAGGTGGGAGAAGATGAACCAATGGTCAATCTAGGGAGCGATCATGACGATTATTCCGAGATGTATCTGAGTGGAGATGAGGAGGCAGAGTCTGAGCCAGCTAAGGTGGATTTAAAGAATAAGACTAAAGTTGGAGAACGAGATCGCGAATCTGCAGAGGTTCAAGAACTTCGAAGCAAAGTGTTTCTCTTGGAGGAATTGTGGAAGAAAGGAACGAGCTCAAGGCGCAGGTGGTTAGAATGAAGGCTGAAGGTGGTGGATCATCTGAAGGAACCAGAGAAGGACAAGAAGAAGAGAAAGAGGGAAAAAGACAGCCCTAAATCTGAAAAATCAAGCCCGAAGAAGAAGCAAGCCTGTATCAAGTGTGGGAAGACTCACGCGGGAGAATGCATGATGTGGAAGAACGTGTGCTTTAACTGCAAGCAGGAAGGACATATTTCTCTTCATTGTCCTAAGCCGAATTTGAGGAAGTGTTTTTCATGTGGGCAGACGGGTCACGGATTCAGCAAGTGTCCCATCAAGAAGAAGACTGGTGAAGGGAGTGGTCGGTAGATAACTTAGATATATGTAATAGTATCTTTTGGGTAGAAGTTTATGATATTAAGTGTTGTAATATCGAGAATGATGTGTAGGCATATGTAAATATATATATATATATATATATATATATATATATATATATATATATATATGTTTGTATGAATGAAATCCTTATTTTCTATATGAATAAATGATTAAGATTAATTTGTTTGTTCTTAAAACTCATACTTATGGTAAGTTAATGACTCATAATTATATGAAATGTTTTGAACCCCTCAGCGAATGGACGCCAAAGGTCTGACTAGGATAAGTTCATACACTCATATAATTGTGTAAGTGTGGTAAGTTTGACGAACTGGTAATAACTGTGTGTGAATGGAGAATTATAACTTTTTGTGTAAAGTTGTGCTATTAATCCTGATATGATTTAAAAAGGGATAGTAATATGTTAAGTATTATATGTACTATGTGCTATTTAAATGAATATGCAATTATATGAGAACTATGTGTTGAATTCTTATTGTGTTAAGAATTTGTGTAAAGAAAGAGAATTAATATAAGATTTTTATTTAAATCAGATCATTCCGTGTAGATGACAGAATCGAAACCAACGGGAAGAGCAGTCGGTGCATAATGAAGGAGGTCAAGCTGACCCGATGCAAAACTTTGCAAATATGATAGCCGAAGCTATAGAGAATAGAGCTCCCGCAAGAAGAAGAAGAGTGAGGAATCAGCCAGCTGATAGATTGGCTAATTTTAAGGATTTTAAAGCGGTAGGACCGCCTGAGTTCAAAGGGACCACAGATCCTATTGAAGCCCAAACTTGGGTGAAGGAGATGGAGACAACATTCGTCATTGCGCAAGTGGCAGAAGAGCAAAAGACGGCTTTTGCAACTTATCTAATGAAGGGAGAAGCTAATTACTGGTGGGAGACGAACCAAGCGAGAGCTGGTACAGAAGTGGTGTTGTGGACAAGATTCAAGGAGTTGTTCTTTGAGAACTACTTCTCGCCGAGTATGCAATCCAGAATGGAAGTCAAGTTTCTTGAACTTAAGCAGGAGAACATGTCGGTATCTGAATACGCTGCTAAATTCAACGAATTAGCAAGATTTGCACATCATCAGGTGGACACAGAAGCAAGAAAGGCGCGAAGATTTGAGAACGGACTGAAGCCGTGGATATTCAACAAAGTAGCGGTATTGCAGATCAACATGTTCATGTCATTGATGGAGAAAAAGTTGATTGCTGAAGGAGGGAGCGAAGCTGCGTCTCGATTCCATCAGGAAAAGAAGAAGAAGACTAATGACGGAGGAAGCAGTAGTGGAAGTAACCCTAATAAAAGGAAATGGAGTGAGAGTACCCAATCAGGAGGCAAGACAGAAGATAATAGGAAAGGAAGGGAGCCATGTGCGAATTGTGGGAAGAATCATGCTGGAGTTTACCTGAAGAAGAAGGGAGTTTGCTATAACTGCGGACAAGAGGGGCATATGTCACCCAATTGCCCCAGTCCGAAGAAAATTCAAGGTTGCTTTGGATGCGGATCGACTGATCATTTGGTTCAGAACTGTCCGAAGAAGAATGCAGAGAAAGAAAGTGGCAACAAGGGACCTAGTGGCGGAACCTTGGCAACTCGAGGACCTGCACAGCTAGGAAGACCAACTGCCCGTACATTCAACATGACGGCGCAGGACACTGTGGCTACTCAGGAGGTGGCAGCAGGTAATGATTTCGTTTAGAATTTTATTACGCGAGTAATATGAGTTAGATAATTTCTATGAATTGTTTTCTCTTAAAGATTCAAGCCACATGTTAGAATTGGAAACACAAATTAATATTGTGTTGATAAAAATGAATTGATGATACAACTTTAAAAGATTGTAGAGAATAAGAAAGCGGTGATTCCGAGGACGGAATCCTTTTAAGGAGGGGTGAATGTGATAACTCGAGATTTCGAATAATCAAAAATTTGTGAATAATTTTTTTTATTAATATTAATATTAATTATCATTTATTTGTCAAGTATCGGTGATACGTGTATCGAGAAAGTCAATTTGGGTATTGACTAATAAATTTAGAGTAGAGTTGTGCTTAACAAGCTTTAAAAACCATAACCCTAATTTCTGGATAGGAATTCGGTAGAAAATATAATTAAAATAATTATATTAATGAGTTTGTGTTTGTGCCGAAGAAATTTATTGATCAATGATTGATCAGATAAGGTTTGAAATTAATAAAACATAATAAGAGATTAGAAACCCTAATCTCAGGATCAAAAACTCTAACGTACCGTTCGAAGCCCAAATCGAAAGTCGGGAAACCCTAATTTTATATTCGGAAATTCTAAACCCTAAATTAGGAAAGCCTAATCCTAATTGGCAAGCCTATTGTGTGTATTAAACTTTAATATGATTAGAAAACCCTAATTATATTTTAGTTATATTAATTTCTATTTTATAAACCCTAATTGTAATTTAGAAAAATTATTATTTTTATAATTCGTGGGTTGTAAACCCTAATGATCATTTTGACCCAAATTGCTAAATTAAGCAATTTTAATTAGGGATATTAATCCTAATTAGCAAGATTGAATTTTTGAATTAGGAAATATTAATATAATTATCGAATCCTAATTATAATTTGGAATTATTAATTTTCTATTTTGGAAACCGAAATTTGAAAATTTTGGAAATTAAATTGCAAACCTAAAGGGTTTAAACCCTAAAACCTAAAGGGCCCAAACCCTAAACCCTAACCCAAGTCCTAAACCCTAAGGGTTTGTGCATTTATCAAGATTGCCATTAAATTCAATTTGCTAAAGACCAAAATGCCCTTTTTGGATAATTTAGTAAGCTAACTTGTAGAAATTGCCAATACTTTAGTGGGTGACCAACTCTCTTGACTTTGGGACATGAAAATCTCATCAAAACCACACATTTGTGCCAGCAACATCAGATCTAGCAACATATAAGCAATATATATAAGATTCAAGAGAGAGAAAAGTCACAAAAATTGCCATTTTGCTCATTAGCTCTCACCAACTCTCACTTCTCTCTCAACCTTCGAAATTGGTTAGCATATCAGTCCCAAATTCAGTCCTTAGATCACCCAATATCATTTAGGAGGATTAAGATCAAGATTGGAACAAGAAAGGTATAAAGCAAATTTTTATTTTTGATCCAAGTTGCTAAGAAAGATTTCGTGTTTATGTGTTTATATAAGTGTTAAAAGATGTTTTATGATGATCTATGAAGTCACATCATGGATCCATAGCATCAAAGTGTCTTAAAATTGAAGTTTTCAAAATCTGTTCTTAAACACTTTCAGTGGTTTGACAAGAAATGTCAGTCGCTCTAGATCTTTCCGTGTTTACTATTTTTGTTGTTTTAAAGTTGTTACATGTAACCTGGTATGTGGTCTTTAAGCTACAAGTGGAATCAGTACCATTTAATGTCTGTATTTCAAGTTATTCATGGTCAAAACTCGTTGACCGGGCATGACCATAACTTTCTAGGTAACCCAGAAAGCCTTTTTACCGCGTCTGACAACCTTTTGTGAGGCTCGAATCTGACAGGTGTTAGGTTGTTTGATGTTGTGTTTGTAACCATGTTGTAGCTTGTATGATGGATTACAGATCTGGGTCCTTAGATCTCTTATAACCTCAACAGATTGATCGTGAAAGGTGGTCAAAGTAGACCACCCGAACTGACTTTTTCTTTTCTGGAAAACCCAGAAAAAATAAGAACATCACTGTCTGACATACTTTGACCGTGTGTTTCATGTTGATTCTGTGGATGATAAACTGAGTTTCTGCTTTAGTAATGTACCTTGACACTAGTACTACATATTTGAACCATAATATCGACCTGTTAATGAACCGAACCTATATTAAAATGAACTGGAAAGTGTCGGGTCGACACTGTCTGGGTTTCTGGGTTTCCCAGAAACCCCAGAATTGGTCTGACAGCTTCTTTGAAGCTCTGGATCTTTCAGGATTGTTGTTGTTTGACCGAGATAATACTTGGTAATTGTAGTACTACATATGTACTACATGATTGAGCCATAAGTTAGTCCAAAACAAGATCAGACTGGAAATTACACTCGGTCAAATGTGCACCCTTGAAACATTGTCTGACAGTGTTCTTGAGCTAAGAACACCAAAGGCAACAGACAAGTGTCGCTAAAGGCTATTAGCGACGGTTTTAATTATTTTATTTTCTGAATATTCCGGAAATTATTTAAAAATAGAAATAAATTCTAAAAATTACCAAAAATAGTTTTAAAAATTATTTTAAATTATGAAAAATAATTTCTGACCAATTGGAATATTTTTCTTTAATATTTATAATTATTTAAATATTAAAAGTATTTAATTTATTTAATTAGTATATTAAATAAATTAGAGAAAAATGATTTAATATTACGAAAAATCATTTTAAATAAGAATAATGTATTTAAAAATATTTTGAGTTATAAAATGTGACTTTTAATATTTTTGGAGAATTTTCATTAATAATTTAATATTAATGATATTAGATTTATTTAATTACTAAATTAAATAAATAAGTTAAAAATGATTTTAATGATTTAAAAATCATTTTAAATAAGAATAAAATGTTAGAAAATATTTTAAATTATAAAATATAATTTTCAATATTTTTGTAGAATTCTCATTAATAAATTAATATTAATAATATTAAATTTATTTAATTATGATATTAAATAAATGAATTAAAAATGATTTTATTGATTTAAAAATCATTTAAAAGTGAGAAAAATATTTTAAAAATATTTTAAGTTATAATTAATGACTTTTAATATTTGGATAATAATTTTATTAATATTTAAATATTAATGGTGATGGTTTAAAAATGATTTTAATTACTTTCAAAATCATTTAAGTAGAATATTGATGATTTAAAAATATTTTAAGTTATTATCAATAACTTTAATATTTTGACAAGTATGTTATTAATATTTTTATATTATTAAATATTAATAATGATAAGATTATTTGATAATTAAATCATTTAAAAATGATTTAAGTGTTTGAAAATTTATTATAAATTATAATAATTGTTTATAAATTATTAAAAGCTTCCGGAAAATATTATGAACGATATTTGACTTATCTAAAATAATATTGAAGCTTAGAGACCAAGTTTAATTGACAATCAATGTGTTAATTGTCGGATAGGGTAACCAAAACACCGAGAATGGACCGAAGTCTAACCAGACCGAAATAGTTAGAATGGATAAGTGTTTATATAGGTTATAAACACTAATGTAGCTATGTGGTAATGTGCCTAAGAGAAGTTTGACTGTAGAATACAGTGTTACGTGTTATAAATTATTATGCTAATTGTGAGACCGACATTGTTGATTATAGGTCTTACGAACGCAGTTAATTATATTGTGTAGCTGTAATCAACGTGAAAGGCAAGTTTCCTAACTCAACCTTGAGTTATATTTATTCAATTATTTTAATGGTTAATTATTGATAATTATACAATGTCCCGGGGAATTTATTGTTGATTATTCGCAGTTAGTGCATGATTAAAATTCAAATTGAATTACTGATTCGGAAAATATATATATTCGTAGAATTACTGTTGTTGGATATTTATATCTGTAGAAACTAATATTAACAGTACAGATAATTTCTGTTTATTGTCAAATTATATTGAGAAATGTCTTAGCTAATTATTCTGGCTAGACGAACAGTTGTTAGAACTTGATAAATACGAGAAGAGAAATCAATTGTTATTGATAGATCGATGCCAGTTGTTTCGGCTAGATCGATAAGTAGATAGAATTTGAAATCACAGTATTTTGTTGTTAAATCAAAATCTTGATTCTAAAACTGAGAAGAACAACCTTTTATATAAAGGGAACATTTTAGGTCGTATATTCGACCATTGCGCGCTGTTAAGTATTATGCATAATATAGGGTACAAGGAGTTGGCCGACTCTAAGTACTTGCAGAGGGGTATGATTTAATCTTTATGTTTATCTGATATACCTGGGTATATCAAAGTCCAATCTTTGATAGTTACTCGAGAAGAGAAGTTCTAGATCTAGTGTGATCACTCAGTATAAATCTGGAAAACATTCCACTTTGCTATTGCGTAGAATTAATTCTTGATTATTCAATAGAATATCGTAGAAACTTTGAAAGCGTTGTACTCTTTCATTATCAGATTATTGCGTTACCTAGAATACGAGAAGACTTGTTATTGAATAACGATTTGTTCAGCTATTTCAAAGTTCACCGAACTTTAGTTTCATTCTATCAAAATAGATAGTCTGTTCTTGTTGATTCATATACCTTTATTGTATGTCTTAACTTGCGGGGCAAACTTGTTGCTCACCCTTGCTATAAATAAAACATTTCAGCTAGGAACGAAGAGGCCAGCGAGTCAAAGAAGAACAAAGGCAAAGGCAAGATGCTGGAATAGTGTTATAAACATTATTATTATGATGTTATATTGTAAACCCTTTTTGTTTAGGTAAGGGGTATGTTCGTAAATTTAAGGTTAGCAAACCTGAGACTTATGTATTAACAACTTATGTTAATGACTTATGTATTCCTATTTATATTTAAATGGGTAGTTAAATGTTATTTATATTATGGATCGTGAGCACCAAACTCGGGGGTCAGGTATCCCGGATTTGGGGGTGTCACAGATTTCATATTATTCAAAAATGAAAGAGTTTATTTGTGAATAGGAAAGAGAATCCTTGTTTCTTTAAATAAAGTAGTTTATTTAGATATGAAATAAGATTTCATATTATTCAAAATAAAGTAGTTTATTTGTGAATAGAAAAGAGAATCCGTGTTTCCTTTAATAAAGGAGTTTTTTTTTTTTATTTTTTACTTGGAATTGGATTCCATAATTAATTAAAATAAATGAGTTTATTTTGATTAAAGATTTTGATTAAAATAAAATAGTTTATTTTATTCAAAATTTGATGAATTAAAATAAAAGAGGTTTATTTTGATTTAAATTTGAATTAAAATAAAGGAGTTTATTTTGATTCAAAATTAGATTTTATACTAACTAATTTTACCCATTAAATGATATCAATATATATATATATATATATATTGAATGTTTATTATTCATGAGATGAATGTTATTTATTAATGCATATGGTGATGTGTATGACAATAAATGGGAATGATTATAGACTATTGACCAATGTGATTGAATTTTATTTTAGTTGGATGTATGAATGTATGAGTTTTATTAAATGGGGTTTGCGTACCTCGTCTTCTCTAATTTTTTTTAATGTAAATTATATCTCCCTCCTATGTACTTTCCCTTGACTGCTGATCAATGTTTCTATTTATTTTAAATAGTTTTGTAATAGGAATAGTTAGAATTAATTTTTGAAAAATTGGAGATCAAGGAACAAGGAGCGCTTGAAGACCCGTTTGTAATGGAGCCCGGGTTTAAATGTAATAGTTATATTTAAATATTAATTCTTGCACCCCTAGGGTTTGACCTTTTGGTTCACTTGGTGGCTTTAGTGAACCAAACTAGAATAAAAGTCCATAATCAATCTAGGTAGAATATAGTATTCTATATGTGCATGTTTATACTATATATATATATATATATATATATATATATATATATATATATATATATATATATATAAAATGTTTGCATAATATACTATATATATATATATATATATATATATATATATATATGTACATGTACATATATATATGTACATGCGCGCTAAACAAGATGAAACAAATTAATAACAAACCCCTCAAATATTTTATATTAAGTTGTAACGTTTAAAGATATTTGGAATATCGAATGTCGCCTTCTAGCATGATAGAAACAATAGAGTATTAAATATTTAATATGAGTTTGTTGTGCACACACAAGGCAAGCATTAAATATTTAAGATGTTGTTTTTATTACATATGATGTTTATAAGGAATTGAACATTACTGCTTTGTTGTGCACACACAAGAGCTGTAGTTTTCTCTTCACTTATATGGAAATACTGGGTCTGACTTAACTTAAATCATTTTAGTTCGGATGTGCACACACTTGACCATTATTATTTAAGAGGCAAAATACAAGGAGTTACATAGTTGATGTAATTGACAAAAGTTGTCTACCTATTTATTTATATATAGTTTGCTGTGTACACACAAGGCTATATACATTTGAAATGAGATTCATACTAGCATATCTTTAATTAGATATTGTCGAACTATATATATTGAGGGTAATATAGTTTGACGAAAATAGTGGACGATACCAATTTAAAACAAGACCTAATTTATTTTGGTAATTAATAAAAGAATGTATGCTAAAATGTTGTTAATTACAAATTCATTTAAAGAATTTTACAATGTCTAAAATTACTATCTCTGCTTAGCATATTAGATGCTAAATTAACCAGACTGAATTAAACGGATTGGTTAAGGAATTTGAGAAAAGTTCTCACGGCAAAAAAGCTATCTTATGTCCTTAATACGCCTATCCCTGTAATGGTTGCAGACAATGCCTCTGAGGAAGAGATTGCTACTTTTAAAAAGTGGCAAGATGATGCACAGTTGGCTCAATGCATCATGCTCGCATCCATGAGTAACGAGTTTTAGCGTCAGCATGAAACTATGGATGCTCTTACTATATTCCTACACATCAAGAAGTTGATGGTGAGGAAAGTAGGACTAATAGATATTAGATATCTAAGGAACTCTTCCGATCTAGAATGACCAACGACACTACAGTACAGACACACATCCTAAACATAATCAATTTGATTGAACAATTAGGACAATGGATTTTGTCATGGATGGAGAGTTGAACCAAGATTTGATCTTGCACTCACTCTCGGAATCCTTTCACAATTGTTGTGAATTCTTCATATGAACAAGCTAGATATCAGCCTCGCTGATTTGCTTAACATGTTGAAAAATGTTGAGAGTCACTTTCCAACCAAGAAAGATCATATCTTATTGGTAGGGGCCAAAGAATCTTCTAAAAAAATAAACGATTCAAAGAAGGTAAATAGAAAGGCAAAAATAAAGGATAATAAGAACAAAATTGATACTGATAGCAAAGGAGTTTGCTTCTACTGCAATAAGCCTAGACACTGGAAAGAAACTGCAAGAAGAATCTTGCAGAGGCTAACTAAAAGAAGCTTAGTGAAGTTTCGGTTATAAATACAAATTTGTTCATGATTTAAAATAAAATTTTCTTTAAAGTTAAGGTTCTACTTAGGTATTGGATACTGACTTTGGTTATCATAAATATAGATTTATGAAGGGACCAAGTAGAAGTAGAAAGCTAAACAAAGATAAGTAATCCTATGTGTGGGAAATGAAGCAAAGGTTGTCACATTAGCCATAGAAACTTAAAGTTTAGCATTGCCTACGGGTAAATCTATTAAGTCAATAAGTTGTTATTGTATTCCAGTTCTTATTAGAAACATTATTTCTATTTTTGTTGTTGGACAATGAAATCTTTGGTAATATATTTAAGAACAATTGTTGTTCTATTTATAATAATAATATTTTGTATATAACTTGTAACGACCCCAAAATAGGTCCATTCCATCCAACCCATTCTGAGTCGCCAAATACATTGTACAGAAAATAACTACAACTTTATTACAACAATTATCGTATAAAATACAACAACACATATGCTGTGAGTTTGGATACAAATATATACCAAATGTGACACATGTCCCAACCGTGGACAGCACCTCACAGTGGCACCTTACATAAAGGTATAGTAAAAGACTGTTTTAGAAATTAGAATCTTTAGAAAATGCTCAAGGAAACGTTCGTACATGGGAGGGCATGCGTCTAGGTTTTGATAGATATCATATGGCCACAGAATTATCCTTGGTTGACCCAATATACCCCAAAGAAAAATGAGAAGATTACTATCATATTCTTTCCAATGGTGAGTCTTCTCTTGACTTATCATTATCTCCACTGTCTCTAATTGAGAATTATACTTCAAACAAACACCAAGATTATATAGGTAGTGCTCGTAAATATACTCAGCAAGTGGATGAGCACAACCCTGTCTTATGATGACACGAGGTTATATGTCATTAGACATCTTGTATGATAGTGACGAAACACCCTTCCAACGTTGGGTTCGCCTCAACCTATTTTCTTCACCAAATATAACTACTAAATGATGACCACCGTTCTATTTCCCCGTTACCCTCGCTCGACCCAGCTACACTCTTATTACCTGAAAGGAATTGTGAAGCAAAAGGGTGAGCACAACTAGCTCAGTAAAGAATATCATGACTAAAGATAATTAAATTATTAATAGCCTTCATCAATAATAAATAAGAGATTTAGAACATATGATAAATGATAAAAATTTCAACCATAGTTGCAGCGGAACAAGCAATCCATTAGAAGAGTCAAATAGATTATAAAGTCTATTATCTTCTTCATGTTAAAAATCCACTAACAATGTTTTATCCCTGTAACATCATTCAACAGTTCCTTTCCACAATCATATGAATAACTCATAATCATAATTGTGATTCTAAATTTTTCTTCGCACCCACGACGAAGAATATTTTCATCACCTGTCTTTACCTGAAACATCAAAGATCATGGTTATACCAAATCACAGTTCCTGTTCATAATCATACTAATAAATTCATCTTTGTACTACGGCCAAAGATATTCAACAACAGTTCATCTTTGCACTACAGGCCAAATATATTCATCAACAGACCATCTTTGCACTACAGGCCAAAGATATTCAACAACAGTTCATCTTTGTACTACGGACCAAAGATATTCATCAATAATTCATATTTGCACTACATGCCAAATATATTCATATCTCAAAGAAATATATAATCATTGCAGAATTTTTATAAACAATAATTATAACCATGTTGATCAATTCACCTTTGCACTTAAGCTTAAGATATTCAATTATAAATTCAATGGTCATGATCATACCAGTCACAATTCAACTTTGCACTACAGGCCAAAGAGAACCCTAGTCATGATCATACCAATAATCTACCCATCTTTACACTCCAGTGAAACAGAATTTCAACATCAGGATTATAAAAATGTTATATATGATAATAAAATCAATATAATCAATACATAGTTTTAATCTCAAGAGTAATATTCATAACTCAACTATAATTTGGTTAGAAAAAGAAACCAATTTTATCGTGAATAGTAACTCGTGAATAGTAACTTATGAATAGTAACTCATGAATAGTAACCCCGACACAAAAAGATAGAAATTTCACAATAAAATTCATACCAATATTTCGGTATAATGATATTAAAAGAATAACATTTCTTAAGTTTATAAATAATTTATTTTAATTGTTTACACTTTACTAAATAATACATTTAATCATCTTAAAATGCCAAACTCATAATATTTCATCACCAATAACCAAAAACCCTCATCAAAAATCTGCATATACCTCATATAGGATTCTCAAGCCATAAAATCCTATTTTCTAATTTTTTTTACTTCACATAACATATTTAATTCATTTACTCATAACTAGTCTATTTTCATGAAAAATACCAAATTAGTTCCAAAAATATTTCTTTTCTGGGATTTAGCAGAATATAGTCCCATATTGAACATATATTTTTCTCAGAATTTTTAAAACTCATTTACTATTTTTCATATGGCCAAAACCGCCGAATATGTAGACATTTATCATAAATTGTATTTTTGTCCAAAAATTCTGAAATTTACAGAGTATACTTCTATCATATACATGTACTCCCAATAAAAATTTCATCAATTTTAGAGTTAACCACAAGGAATTATAAGCGGTTACTTTTAAAATAGTCTTTTTTCATAAAATTCATAACTCTCAATCTATACATCCAAAAATCACCATTTTTGGACACAATCAAAAAAACTCATCAAAATATCATTTCAAATTTTTCCAGAATTTTCGAAGGTCAGAAAAATTACAAAACTGAAAATCATAACAACCCTTAAAATCCCTTACTATCCCTTACCTCAAAAGTGAAGTATTTCTGACTGGAATGCAAAGGCGAAGGAAACTTGCACTGGATAGCAACTCTCAAAGTATCTAAATACTCACAAAATATGCTTCATAATATAGAGAGAGAAAGAGAGAAAACTTATGTTTCTGGTGTGATTTTCAATTCTAACTTAGCCCTCTATTTATAGGAAAATGTTAGCACGCCAAAGCAG
This sequence comes from Panax notoginseng, assembly GCA_016801055.1. Lineage (NCBI taxonomy): Eukaryota > Viridiplantae > Streptophyta > Magnoliopsida > Apiales > Araliaceae > Panax > Panax notoginseng. The sequence goes on along the minus strand of CM029015.1, from coordinate 74,478,709 downwards.
ACTTAACCTGCAACCTGATGGCTTTACCTGCTACTATTCCCACCCACCACATTTGAATTAAAATCTCAGCATATTTCTTCACCAACCAAGATTGGGGCCCACCAATTCTAGAATTTTCTACCAAAATAATTAACTCCGAAAATTCAACAATTTTTGAACCAGTCATCTTGTAAAATTCATAACAAATCAAACGTTCATTTTTAACGGTTCAAAATTTGTAGACATATACTCAACTTATATATGTATAACATATCCAAATATTACTACGATCCAACGGTCGGATTAAAAATTATAACCCCCGCAAAATATCTCAAAAACCCTAATTTGATTTTCAATACCTCCGTTCCGACAAAAATACAGATAAAATATCTCAACATTAACTCCTTCTTTTTTAACCACAAAAATATATCCCTCATTTATATCCACATAAAATAAATATTTCCTTATCATATGAATCAATAATTAATTATTCACAAATAATATTACAGAATCACATTTATGACAACCAGGCTGTTCCCAGGAAAGAGGGGGCTTTCCAATAAAGATTTCTCCTTACTGGCGCGCAATTAGATAACCAAACCTCTCATTAGACAGAACTTTCTAGACATTGCCAATAATGTTATCTAATAATATTATTCAAATAACATGAATTATTGATCTGATAATGGAGATGATGTACAACAACAATTATTGAAACAACAATAATATAAAATATCAACGCAGTAATTATTGAATCAATAAAATAAAATATTGAACAGTAATTACTGTGACAATTATTCAGTAGTGCCTTCTTACATAAGAATCAATAATTTCAAAAATACTGTGCAATACCGTGTGCTACTGTGCAATAACGCGTATTACTGTATTTTAACCACCGGGTATTTTAACAGTGTTAACGGTAACAACTACGCCGTTAATTATAAAAACTCAATTTTTGTCATTATCTTCATCCGACCGTTTTCCGTTATGGGGCTCACAAATAGCTGCGCCGTCGTACGAATATTCCCCGATAAAAAGAATATTTCACGACTAAACGAATATTCTCCGACAACAATGAATAATTTATAACCACTTGCGTATTTTGAAAAGTTTTCATATTTCACCCATAACTTTAACTTTTTATCAATTTAACCATTTACTGAATTGTAATTATAAGAAAAATTGAATATTTTTATTTCATAAAATTCGGGGTCTTACATAACTGGAATATTACTTAATGAATTTTGTATATTTGACTTACGTGAAAATAATTTTATAAATTGAACAAACTAGTTTAAGAAACGGAGATGAGCATTCAAAGAGTTGAATGTGTGTATTTGATGAAATACAAATGTGAATTATTTGAAAGGTTCAAAGAATTCAGAAGTGAAACAAATTGACAAAGTATTAAGATTCTTTGATTAGATTAAGGATTAAATACTTGTGTAATAAGCTTCTAAATCATCTCAAATGATTTTCTCATAATGGACGCCTCCTGATACGCAATAATTGATTGATGTATCTGAAAGAAAAAATTATACCTTATTGGACATGGTACGATCCATAATGATTTTACCGACATACCAGTATCCTTCTAGGATAATGTCCTAGAAATGGCAGTATATCTACGAAAAATGTAACCTCAAAATCCGGTACCAAGACTCCATAAAAGTTATGGACAGGGAGGATTCCTAATCTTAAGTATGTTAAGATAAGGGATTGTCCAGCTTATGCGAAAAGGTTTCAAAGGATAAGCTTGGGACAAGATTTGACAAGTACAGATTTGTGGGACATCCTAAAGTAAGTTTAGGATATATGTTCTATAATCCTACTTAGCAAAAGGTATTTATTGCGAAACACACTGCCTTCTAAGATAAAGATGTTTATCATTGAAGGGGCTAGTGGGAGGATAATAGATCTTGAAGAGTTCAAGAACCACAAAACACTATAAGTTAAATAAGAGAAAACTGTAGATAGACCTATTGTACCACAACCGAATCGTAAATTTGGAATAGTACCGAAGATACGTAGGAGGTATAGATTCATCATAGATGATGATAATGAGGTACACATCATAGAAGATGATAATCCAGTTACATACGATGAAGTAAGAGTTGTAGACACTCAAAAAAATGGATTGAAACAAGTTTCTCAAAAATGAAACATTCATTTTGATGAAATAATTAAAAGATTTTGATTTTATCAAAAATAAGAATGAACCTAGTGTGTACAAAAGGGTCAGTGGGAGCGTCGTGATATTCCTAGTATTATATGTTGATATACTACGGATAAGGAATGACATACTAATGCTACAATCAGTAAAGATAAAGTTGTCTAAACATTCCTCCATGAATGATTTGGAAAGAGTATCTTGATTGGGGATAAAATCTATATAGATAGTTTCAAGGGGATGCTCGACTTAACCCAAGGAACGTATATTCATTTGATGCTAAAGTCGTTTAGCATGGCAAACTCCAAGAGATGTCTCATGTTGGTGAGTCATGGAGTGTATCTCTCCTAATAGTCCCCATAGACTACCAAAGAGAGATTGCATGACTAACTATCATGTATGCAATGAAATGTACGAGGCCTGATGTTGATCAGTCATATTTTGGAGAAGTTCACTACGAGTCAGCGAAAAAACATCTTAAAGTACTTAACCGACACTAAGGATGTTATTAAAATTCATGGTAGGTCTAAATTAAAACAAGAGGGCTTAACAGACTCAAGTTTTTCAGACAGACCAAGACGATAGAAAATCCACTTTAAGGTAAAGAGTTACCTTGAACGGTGGTGCAGTGAATTGGAAATGTTTTAAATAGTAAAGAGTTGATATTTTAGTGATAAAGACAAAGTATATAGCTATAAATGAAGCTACAAGTTGATTGTTTGGATGAAAAGTTTATTACAGAACTAGGAATAGTTCCTAAGTCTCATCTTAGATCTAAACATGTGTTGTGGCACTTTCATTTGATTATGGAATCATTGAAAGATGAGATATCACTATAGGGATAGTGGACTCTCAGGAACAAGATTACATATCCATTTACTAAAGCTTATCCAACAGCAGGATAATCGTCACTTAGAGAAGTAGAATATGAGATACCATGACGATTGGCTTTAGTACAAGTGGGAGATTAAAAGTAGTATACACACAAGCCAATCATGTTTGATGATAAAGCATATACTTTGTAACAATCTTATTCATTTATTAATAAAAAGTATTAATTTATTAAATGCTTTTAATTATCTACATGATGCTGTTTTATAATATGTGTTTAAGCAATGCTTTTAGAATAATGATGATGATCATTCAAATGAGATCTAAATTCTTAGAAAGCTTAAAACTAAAATAGTTCACAATCGTTGGATTAATAAATTGGGGATTAGTGAATCCGGATAGATTGGTACATACGTTTCTTGTTCATTGGATGAGGATGATTGATCTCATGATCATTTATGTGGAGACACTAAAGCAAGTATGCAGGTACTTATTAAAGAATAAGTTCACTGAACGTGGCTCGCTAAGGAATACCTAATGGAGTTTTACTTGCCTGTCAATAGGAATTCCTGTAGTGATAGTAGTACAAGTGATCCTTGAACTTGAGATCATCATAGTATCTTGTGTATGATGAGTTATACTTTGACTTATTTCTTAAGACCCTTAGGGTATATCAAAGGGTATGCTTGGGTATAATAAGTTGTACATGGAGATAATGTATGATCAATAAAGAATCTACCGCTTCTAGTAAAAGAAGAGAAATGTCCTATGTGATTCGGTAAATGACAACCCAGTAGTCTTTGGCCAAGGCAGAATGAAATTAGAAAGGAGTTTCTAATTTGCATTATTTAGAGTTGTGCATTTAAGAGTCGAAATACATATAATTAGATAAAATAAGACTTGACAGTAATTTTATGTCTTATATTTAATTGGGACATTGTATAGTGGAAGGATTGAATTGTACAGTAACTATTTATTTAAATGTTCTTTTATGATTAATGTTAAAATCTATATTATCTGGAAAGTCGTTGATCGCTAGGGAGGCTTATCCCTATTGTAGAATAAATATTATTTAATTAAATAAATTAATATTTTAATTTATTTATTTAAATAAGATTTGAATTGTTCTAATTGATTTTATTCACAATCGATTTAATATGGAGAACCTAAAAGATCACACCATAAAAGGAAAAATAATTATTTAAGAAGTTAATGGCATAATCGTAATAATAAGTTAAGTATATTTAATTTAATCTATGGTGATAGAATAAATTAAATAGCTTAATATTTATTATTTAATATTTTGGAAATATTAAATATAAATTAATAAGAGGAGTCTTATTATTATTATTATTACTATTATTATTATTATTTAATTCCTAAAGGAGTTTAAGAATTAATTAATAAAAGTACTCTCATATATTTCTAATAATATTAGGAGACTAATTAATTAAAAGAGTTTAATTAATTATTCCTAATATGATTGGGAACCTAAAGGAGTTTAATTAATTAAAATAAAGCCCAATTCCTTAATTGTTAAGGAGGGTTGACTACATCTATAAATAAGAGGAGTCTTATTATGGGTGCAGAGTTGTTGTTGAGTTTTTCACACCAGACGCAATTTCAATAGTTGGAGAGTACGCTCTTTTCTATAGAAATAGAAAAACTAGGGTTTAGGCAACCACCCATCTTCTTGAATCTTCCTTCTTCCTTAGTGGATCACCTCTAGAGGCCAAACACTTGGGTGGCTAACGTTGATCAAAGGAAGGAACCAAACCCGGCGGATTCAAGTTGAACGTGAAAAAGATTGGAGGTGAACTTGTACCTGAGGAAGCTCGAATCTTCAAGGGTATAATTCTTGTTCTTCATATTTTTGTTTAATTAATAATTGTGCATAAAGGGTGATCTAGGTATATGGTTTGTAAAATTTTAAACTCTTATTTTTACACGTTTTCGCTTATTTGTGCAATTTGATTGCGTTCATGAATATTACAAACCCAAGAAAAAGTCGTCAATCGCTCGTACTCCTCCAATGTAGGAGTCAACTCCTGGGTACCAAACTGAAAAACCTGCCTCTTCGGTATCCAATGCTCCAGTATACCCTCTACAAAGCCTGCGGGAACCTAAAATATCAAGAGGGTCATAGAATGCTATAATAGCTGATCTACAGTCACCCTATCTGTAGGTGACATACTATCATACCACGACCTCATACGGGATGCTATAAACACTGATGGGGTGTGATCTATGAGGCTGACTGTCGAAGAAGACATCTGTGTAGGCCGTATCATAAGACCATCCAGGGTCAATGGTGAAAATCTCTAGACATACATACATATGCATAACATGATACATGCATGACAAATAATAGATGTCAATATGATGTAGGGAATGGAAAACAGTATATACAATCCTAAGTACATCATCATCTACATACATCATCTCTGTACAGCTAAAAATGCAGGAAAATAGGGCACAGACGCCTTACTACTAACAGAGGCCTATCAAAAGATATAGCGAGAATGGGGTACAACCACCCAATATCTAACAGAGGCCTATCAAAAGAGATAATGAGAATACACATCAGAAGAAGACAATGGTGTCAATATCTACATCATCAATCATGTCCACCTAATGTAAGTCCTCTTGAGTCACTAGATCTCTATCAACAGGGATGTCAGGCCTATTCAAGGGAGGATCTACACCGATAAAACCATATGGGTCACCTGAGGGGCCAGCGCCTGAGCTAGAAGGATCAAAAGTATCTGCCTCTGAAGGATCTCTACCCAAGTGTCGGATGAAAAAATGTGCCTGGTCCAACTGCTGGGTCAAACGATCAATCTGTGTCAAATGAGTTGGATCTTGAACACAAATCAGCCAATTCGTCATCATAACGGATCCAGGAACTATATCCCCCATAAACTAAGTGGCGCGTGTCTGGGCTCCAATGGTATGAGGGGACCACTAGTGATGGAACGTATCCTGGGTATGTGAACCCTCTGACAAAGTATATCTGTCCATACCCATCAATGGGATGTCATTGATGGGTGACTACAACACAGGCCAATAATGCCTGGCAGGAGGTAAGATCGGTACACGAATCTCTCCTGTAGTGCTCCTAATAGCACGCTCTCCTAAATAGAGCTCCCATCCTCCATCCATGAAGAGAGGAATCCTACGGGTGGATATCACGTGCTCGACCCCAGTCAGACCTATAACTTTTATTCTTTATGATTTTCAATTTGATGTCGTTATTAGGGGTAAAAATGGCCATCTTTAGGACTGTTGTGCATTTAGAGGCCATCGCAGGGCGTCGAGATGCACGAATGCAAGTGCAGTCCTTTGAGTGTTAGTATAACCTAATCTTAAGAGAATGATAACATGTTGAACATGTAATAGGATGTTGTATCAAGTTGTTATGTGTATATGGTGCAATGACATGATAATTTAATTAGTTGTAATAGAGTTAAAATGTGATGCTCATGAAAAGATGTGATGTTGTTTAAACTTAAACTTAGTTAGTGAGCTATAATAAAAGTGGGAAAGAAAATCATGAAGCTAATATTAGTGTAACTAATGAGTATTGTCAATACATATGGTATGTGTAGGACTTGTGGTGAACGTGAGTAGTGATTGTTTAACCTACGCACGAGGCAAGTTTTATAACTCTACTTTTACGATTGTGCAAGTGCTTAAACCTTATTGATGCATTGAGCAAGTTCCTAAACCTACTTATATATCTATTCTAACTTGATTATGTTCATGCAAACTCTTCAACCTAACTCTTACTTTGAGAAGGGTTCCTATCTTTAATTTTATTTCTTATTATGCAAGTTCCTAAATTCTGTTATTCTTATGTTGAGAAAGTTTTATTCCTCAACTTGTTATTAATCATGCACGTTCATTAACTCACTTCTGTTATTGAGTAAGATTAATAGCCTTAGCTTATTATTGTTCAAGCAAGGTTTGGTATAATATTCAATGCCTATGCTTTCTAGTTCATTTCTAAATCATGATTTCGATGTGTAATGTTGATTCACTTATAATTCAAGACTATTTCATATCATATTATTATTGAGCACTTGAAGTGATATCAAACTATATTGATTCAACTAATCCTTAGTTGATGTTCGTTGAACTCTAAATTACCTTGAAGCTTATCCAAACCAAACTTCCTTTGGTGCGGACTCGTATATTAAAACTGAGATGAACAACCCTATTATAGGGGATTATTTACACGTAATCGTTTAGATGTTTGTGCACAATACATTGTACGAAGGGTTGATGCCCCTAAGTACGAGAAGTCCCTACAGTCTTATGACTGCTTAGGTTTAAGTTTAAAGAATACTTATAACTTCGGATATAGTTCGCGGTCTTGTGACCCTCAGATACATATATTTCAAATTCTATTCTTGATTATCATTGATAGAAAATATTATTCAATTTTATTGAGCCAATTCATTTGGCAGTTGTTATGATATTTTTATTCATTGTCACTTCAAGTGAGCATTTGTTTGCTCACTCTTGCTTATATAACCATTACAGCTAAAGTTGAGAAGGTCGATGAATCTACCACCAGTAAAGAAAAAGGAAAAATGAACAAGTGTTGAAGACTTATAAATCTGTTGATTTCTATATTGTCAGACTTTGTTTTAATTGTTGAGATGTAATTATTTAATTTTCCGCACTTGATGTTTGTGTTTAAAGGTTATATAACCTGGGAGATTTTATTGAACTTATTGATATAATCCTTTAGTGGGAAGGTTTATTGTTAAATTTTATTATAGTTGGGTAGTTAAAAATGAATGTATAAACAGTGAACACCAAATCTTGTGGGAATGAAGTACCCAGATTTGGGGGTGTCACAGAGCTCAACTAGCCCAGTAAAGAATATTATGACTAAGATAATGTGGAACAAATTATCGTTAGCATTCAATAAATCAGCTAAAATATGATTGACAACAAGTTTTAGATCAATATTCGCAGTGGAAATAACAATTCATTAGAAGAGTTAAGTAGAGAATGAAGTCTACTATCTTCTATGATTTAAAAGTTCATCATCAATATTTTATCCCTGTAACAACAATCAATATACATCTTGAACCAAATATTCATCTTTGCACTACGGGCCAAAGATATTCATTTGTATCACCAGTTGGTCATGTTCATCTAAACACCTGTCCATCTTTGCACTACGGGCCAAAGATATTCATCAGGTAATCATTTATCTTTGCACTACATGCCAAAGATATTCAGTTATATCATCATTTAGGACTGAGGATGATGAAAAATATTTTAAAGAAAACGAATTCAGTGAGATAAAAGGACAAAGATTAAGAATTCGTACTTTGGTTTATCCAAGTTTAAAAATATTCCATAATAATAAATTGTGGAGTAAAATTCAAGAATGGAGATCAAAACATGGATACAATCAAAGATAGAAATCATAATAGATAACTTGGACAAAGAAAAGAAAATTTATTTTTTTTGTAAATAGTGTCGTAATCGTGAATAGTGCCGTATACGTGAATAGTAACTCCGACACGAAAAGGTAGAAATTTCATAATAAAATTCATACCAATATTTTGGTATAATGTTATTGAAAGAAATAACATCATTTACGAAGAAAATAACATCCCTTACCTCAAAAGAATAATACTTCTGACTAAAATATCAGATATAATACTGAAAGAACTTGCACTGAATAGCAACTCTCAAAGTATCTAAATACTCACAAAAATACACTCGATATTATAGAGAGAGAAAACTTCTGATTCTGGTGTGATTTTCAATTCTAACTAAGCACCCTATTTATAGGAAAATGCCATAACGCCAAAGAAGACTAAAATTTAAAAAAATAATATTTTAATCAAAATTTTCACGCACGCCATACTTGAAATCAAACTTTGAAATTTCTCAGCACTCCACAAGGACAAGAGTGGGGCCCACATTCTAAAAAATCCCACCAAAATGTTTTAAATATAAACAATATTCAGAAACTTCAATAATTCATAATAAATAGTCCTTTTATCAGAAAAATACGAATTGTATGTTAATTACATAGGAAATTTAATTCTCTACAACTTTGTAGAAGAATGTTTTTCCAAATTCCAAACGAAAAATGACCGAAATCCACATACGGATGATTTTTAATACCTTCATTCCGATAAAATACTGATAAAATACTTCAACATTAATTCCTTTCATTTATACCCACATAAAATAAATATTTTCTTATCATATAAATCAATAATTAATTATTCATAAATAATATTACAGAATCACAATAATGACAACCAGGTCGTTCCCAAGAAAGAAGGGGGCTTTTCGATAAGGATTTCTCCTTACTGGCGCGCAATTAGGTGACCAAACCTCTTTCCGAGACAGAACTTCCTTAGGCATTACCAATAATGCTATCTAATAATATTATTCAAATAATATGAATTATTGATCTGATAATGGGAAATATTGTGCAGTGACAATTATTGAAACAACAATAATATAAAATATCAACATAGTAATTATTGAATCAATAAAATAAAATATTGAACAAAAATTACTGTAATAATTATTGAGTAGTGCCTTCTTACGTAAGAATTAATAATTTAAAAATACTGTGCAATACCGTGTGCTATTGTGCAACCAGGCGTATTACTGTATTTTAACCACTGGGTATTCAAACAGTGTTAACAGTAACAACAACGCCGTTATTTATAAAAAAAACTCATACTTGTTATTTTTTTCATCCGACAGCTTTCCGTTATGGGACCCACAAATGGCTGCGCCATCGTACGAATATTCCCCGACAACAAGAATATTCCACGACCAAATGAATATTCCCCAACAACAATGAATATTTTATAACCACTTGCTTATTTTATAAAATTTGCATATTTCACCCATAACCAAAGCATTATATCAAATTAACACCTTATTATTCAAAATAATAATTAGAGAAAATTTAATTTTATTTATAAAAAGTTGGGGTCTTGCAATACATAACAGTTCATTAAACTAGTCTATAGTTTAATTAAACTATTCTACATTACAAGTCTTGGCTTGATCTTCACGCTCATTCATATACTGAATGACACTTCGTCTGGATACCGGTCAACTTGATTTTTACGGGATCCTTAAGTTCTTATACTCATACGCTGAAAATGTTTTTCATTTAAAGTAAGTGTGAGCATTCAATTGCTCCGCAGGTCATAGTAGTTGAATAAACAACCTCAAGAATTTAAAAATTCTTTTAAAACTTCAATAACCAAACAAAGGTTATGAAATAGTATGAATAATAGGAATAATTTCTGATTCCTATCATTTTAAAACATTAGTCACATTCACTTTGAAATACTTCCATTCTTCTGCCTTTTTCCAAACACATCCTGTCTAGCTAGAATCTTTAGCACAGATTTAACAATAACGGTTCATGTATAAACAGAACATTTTCATATTGAATAGTTTAACCACAGAACAATTCATACCATAGAAACACCGAAGTGTTAAAATTATGGCACAAGGCCTCATGCATTCTACCACCTTGTATAAATATCGCACACTTGCACATAGATAACTTCACATGTTCAACATCTGAGAAAGTTTAAGAAACTAGCAATCAATTAAAATATGAATGAAATTAGGAAACTTGCCTTACGCACAGCTACAGCTTACAGTTTACGCTGAACTACTCATTACAATCCCTATATAATCCATTAAGAAATAGCATATACACCAATTAGTCATGTATATTTGACTTACACATTGGTTTAAACTTAACTTTACTACTTATGGTTCATGTTTATAACCTAAGTTCACGTAACCATATTTCTTTACCGTTTTACGGCTTCATGACAAACGGGGATGTCTTACTCATACGATCATCATCTTTGATGATTTACATTCTTATCTTCTTCTTATAACTTTTCTAGGACTTAGTACACATCGAATCTCTACTAGTAGTCCATATGGTACTCTGAGTGGTTTCCCACAAATAACCAACAAACTAGTTTCCCGTCTCATCTACACTGTCTTTCACAGCGAGTTAGATTGGTTGCCAGTTTCGGATATACCTCCACTCTCTGAAAGAATTATTTAGCCAAGCTCCCATATGTCAACCATTAAAGATTATGCTTGTGCCACAACCAAAACTTAACTTAACTTATCTGAACCATTTAAACTATAATGTTCGTTAAGTTGAGTTCTTATTCCTTATGGCTTTCTGGCAACTAAGTGCCATACCTCAGGATTTATTCCTTATCGTCTAAGTCATACAATCTTTTGTATACTTAGAATGATCATTTAATGTTAATACTATGCTTACATAGCGTGAATCATTTTACATTACCTTATTCATATCTTATAACATACGGGTCATTCGACTCAGAGCGTTATCCAAGTTATAATCATTAACTCGGCTTCTTAACGTTATACGTCATTAATTCAGTCTCCTCACCGTTCACAGGTTTAATTATTAGTCTTCATTACTTTACGGTCAAACCATACACGATATGTAGATTCTAGCCGTTTAATATTCGTGTACACTCAACCTACGTCGGCTAAAGTGTTTAACGCTTACATTTCATTCGAACATTTTCTATCCGACTCACACTCAGACTTTCATTAATCTTATTACCATTCATTACGGCTTTTGTAAGACCCTAACTTTTTATAAATAAAATCGAATTTTCTCTAATTATTATTTTGAATAATAAGGTGTTAATTTGATATAATGGTTTGGTTATGGGTGAAATGTGCAAATTTTGCAAAATAAACAAGTGGTTATAAAATATTTATTATTGTTGGGAAATATTCGTTTGGTCGTGGAATATTCTTACTGCCGGGAAATATTCGTACCATGGCGCAGCCATTTGTGGGCCCCATAACGAAAAACGGTCGGATGAAGAAAACGACAAGTTTGAGTTTTTATAAATAACGACGTAGTTGTTACCGTTAACACTGTTGGGACACCCGGTGGTTAAAGAACAGTAATACTCGTGGTTGCACAGTAGCACACGGTATTGCACATAATTTTTGAATTATTGATTCTTACGTAAAAAGGCAATACTCAATAATTGTTACAGTAATTACTGTTAAATATTTTATTTTATTGATTCAATAATTGCTACGTTGATATTTTATTTTATTGTTGTTTCAATAATTGTCACTGTACAATATTTTCCATTATCAGATTAATAATTCATATTATTTGAATAATATTATTAGATAGCATTATTGGCAATGTCTAAGAAAGTTCTGTCTAAGGAGAGGTTTGGTCACGTAATTGCGTGCCAGTAAGGAGAAATCCTTATCGAAAAGCCCTCTTTTTCCTGGGAGCGACCTTTGTCATAATTGTAATTCTGTAATATTATTTGTAAATAATTAATTATTGATTTATATGATAAGGATATATTTATTTTATGTAGATATAAATGAAGAATATGTTTATTTTATGTGGATATAAATGAAAGAATTAATGATGAGGTGTTTTATCAGTATTTTGTCAGAATGGAGGTATTAAATATCGTCCGTATGTGGATTTCGGTCATTTTTCGTTTGGAATTTAGAAAAACTTAAATCTACAGAGTTGTACAAAATTTAATTTCCTATGGAATGAATATAAAATTCGTATTTTTCTGATAAAAGGCTATTTATTATGAATCATTGAAGTTTCGAAAATAAATATTTTTATTAAAATTATGGGTGGGATCCACTTTTGTCCTTTGTTGATAAAATGTGCTGAATTAATTTTTCAAATGTGGTGGGCTGATAATTTTTCAAAGTGGCATGCGTAGAAAAAAAAATTATATTAATATTTTATTAATTTAGTCTGCTTTGGCGTTCTAGCATTTTTCTATAATAAGGGTGTTTAGTTAGAATTAAAAATCACACCAGAAACAAGTTTTGTCTATATATATATATATATATATATATATATATATATATATATATATATATATATCGAGCGTATTTTCTGAGTATTTAGATACTTTGAGAGTTGCTATTTAGTACAAGTTTCCTTCAGCATTACATCCGATATACTAGTCAGAAGTACTGTTCTTTTAAGGTAAGGGATGCTATTTTCTTCGTAAATGATATTATTTCTTTCAATATCATTATGCCGAAATATTGGTATGAATATTATTGTGGAATTTCTACCTTTTTGTGTCGGGGTTACTATTCACGTATACGACACTATTTACGAATACGACACTATTCACCGAAAAATGAAATTTTCTCTTTTTGTCCCAGATGTCTATTTTTGTTGCTATCTTTGATTGTATCAATGTTTTGATCTTCATTCTTGAATTTTACTCCACTACGGTTTATTATGGACTGTTTTTGAACATGGATAAACCGAAGCACGAATTCTTAATCTTTGTTCTTCTGTCTCACTAGATTCGTTTCTTAAAAATATTTTTCATCATCCTCAGTCCTAAATGATTATATAACTGAATATCTTTGGCTTATAGTGCAAAGATGAATGATTACATGATGAATATCTTTGGCCCGTAGTGCAAAGATGAATAGGTGTTGAGATGAACATGACTTGGTGATACAAATGATTATCTTTGGCCCGTAGTGCAAAGATGAATATTTGATTCAAGATGTATATTGATTGATATTACAGGGATAAAATATTGATGATGGACTTTTAAATTCATAGATGATAGTAGATTTCATTCTCTACTTAACTCTTCTAATGAATTATTATTTCCACTGCAGTTGTTGATCTAAAACTTGTTGTCTATTATATTCTGTCAGATTTTCCCTATTGAAGACTAATGATAATTTGTTGTATATTATCTTAGTCATAATATTCTTTACTGGGCTAGTTGAGCTCACCCTTTTCCTTTTTGTTCCATTTTTCTTCTCAGGAGGTGAGAATATAGCAGGAACTAGCCAGGGTATGGAGGGATGGTTCTAGAAAGTTATTTTAGCAGTCCTCACTATTTTTGTAAAATAGTGTATCAATAATTATAATGAGGACTTATTTGAGTGTGTATATTGTCTAGAAGACAATATTTGTATTTAAACTCACAGTATATGTGTTGTCGTATTTTGCACGACAATTGTATTAATGAAGTTGTATTTGTTTCTGTACCATGTTTTTGGCTACTCAGAATGGGTGATGTATACCTATTTTAGGGGCGTCACAGTTGGTATCAGAGCTTAGGGATATGGTCTCTGGCGGAGATCGGGGAATAGAACTAGGAGGGAAGAGACGAGTAAATCCTTCACTAGTGTGTCCTACCTAAGCTTATTTATTGGTCGGTCATAATATAGGGGTATTATGTGGTATTTCAATTTCTTTAATTAACCCTTATTTTATGGAAGTATTTGAGAATGGTAGCTGAGAATGTTAACAATGGAGTGAATAAGACTGTGGAGACACCTTTAATCACCACCCAAGGGAACGTGCAACAGGAAGGCAATGTTCCTCCTGTAAACAACACTACCGAACAAATGATGAATGATGGGATGTTTAGAAGTTTTTTGCAGTTCATGCAAAATTGGACGAGGGACACTCATGTACAAAATACGAGTGGAAATGATAGCAACGCACAGCTTGTCATAGCCAAGCAGTTCAAAGAGTTGGGACCACAAGAATTTGTGGGAAAGCCGAATCCGATTAAGGCGGAAACGTGGGTCAAGAAAATTTCTAAGATATTTGATGTCTTGGGCTACACGGAGGAACAGAAGATTCTATTTGCCACCTTTATGTTCCGTGGTGAGGCAGATTACTGGTGGGAATCTGTGAAGCGTACCCAGCCAGCTGCACTCAATATGTCCTGGGAAACGTTTCAGAAACTATTTAATGAAAAGTACTTTCCTGAAAGTATTCATCATATGAAGGAGGTAGTGTTTATTAGACTGAAACAAAACAACATAACGGTGTCCTAGTACGAGGCAAAGTTAGCGGAGTTATCCAGGTTTGTACCTCATTTGGTAGAGAATGAGGATCGTATGATGCGGATGTTTTTGAGAGGTCTGAAACCCGAGATTCGGCAATATCTTATTTCTCACAAATTTTCTCTATATTCAGATGTTGTGAACATGGCTCAATTATTAGAGCGAGATAATGAGTATGTTCAATCGAGAGACCACAACCAGGGTCATACCGGTGGCAGCAGTCATCAGAACAATGACAACCAGCGGGAAGGAAAACATTCAGACAAAAGCGATAACCACTCTGGTAGTAGTCGTGGCCATGATAGTAGAAGAAGCGAGTCGGGGGGAGATTTCAAAAAGAGAAGGTACAACAATGATAACGTGAAGACGTTAGCACCATCATCAACTATTTCTAGGGGAAGAGAACGATCACCGGTCATTTGTTATAAATGTGGGAAAGAGGGGCACATCACCCAAACTGCCCACAATAATCCAAGGTGTGTTATAACTGTGGAAAGGAAGGTCATATAGCTAGAGATTGTCTTGTAGTGAAACCAAGTCCAGTGGGAATGATGACTCCAAAGGCTGTTCCGGACAAGTCAAAGTCAGCGGTTCCTGGAAGAGCGTTTGTCGTGACTGGCTAAAATACGAGGAACCCGAACGAGGTGATCACGGGAAGCTAATCATAAATTCTTGTAAAGTTTATACCTTATTAGATACCGGTTCTACCCATTCTTTTATCTCTCCTGCTTGTGCTCAACGTTTGAACTTGACTTCGGAGAAATTAGACTTTGACTTATCTGTTGAGACTCCATTAGGAGAAACTTTCATTACATATACTGTTAATATATCTTGTTTGATCCAAGTTGGTACCATCACATTACCTGTCGATCTTATTTCTTTGAAATACTTGCATTTGATGTGATTTTAGGGATTGATTGGTTAACTATTCATCATGCCAAAATTGATTATTTTCGTAAGGTTGTTAATTTTTATATTCCTAACCAACCAGTTATGCGAATTCAAGAAACCAAACCACTAAAGTCAATCACTGTCATATCAAGCCATAAACCTATTCATTTATTGAAAAACGGATGTCAAGTTTTCTTAGCCCATGTCACGGACTTGAACAAAAACACGTTAGATTTGAATAATATTTCTATTGTTAGTGAATTTCCTGACGTATTTCCTGAAGAACTTCTCGGTCTACGCCCAAAATGTGAAGTGAAATTCTTTATTGACCTTGAGCTTGGTACAAAGCCCATTTCTAAAACCCCATATCGAATGGCTCCTATTGAACTTCAGGAGTTAAAGGTCCAACTACAGGTGTTGTTAGACATCGGTTTCATTCGTCCTAGTACATCTCCTTGGGGTGCTCTTGTTTTATTCGTAAAAAAGAAAGATGGGAGTATGTGACTTTGTATTAACTACCGAGAATTGAACTATGTCACCATCAAGAATAGGTATCCGCTACCTTGCATTGATGACCTGTTCAACCAGTTGCAAGGAGCACAATTCTTTTCAAAGATCGATCTTCGTTCTGGATATCATCAGCCGAAGATTAAAACTGAGGATATTCCGAAGACTGCCTTCAGAACTCGGTACAGACATTATGAATTCTTAGCCATGTCTTTTGGATTGACTAATGCTCCTGCTGCTTTCATGGATATGATGAACCATGTGTTCAAAGCATATTTAAATCAGTTCATTATTGTCTTTATTGATGACATCCTCATCTATTCCAAAAGCCGTGAAGATCATGAGCATCATTTGAAGCTAGTACTTCAAAGGCTTCGCGATAACAAGCTATATGCCAAGCTGAAGAAATGCGAGTTTTAGCTTGAGAAAGTAGCATTCCTTAGTCACGTGGTGTCAAAACATGGCGTATCTGTTAACCCGGCGAAGATTGAAGCGATACAAAGTTGGGAGCAACCGAGGTCGGTGATCGAAGTACGTAGCTTTCTGGGCTTAACTGGTTATTATCGGAGATTCGTGAAAGGATTTTCTAGAATCGCTACTCAGTTAACTCAGCTGACTCGGAAAGATACAAAATTTGTATGGAACGAGGAATGCGAGAAGAGTTTCCAAGAGCTCAAGAGGAGACACATTTTGGCACCTGTTCTGACAATACCATCTGGTTCGGATGGATTTGTTATCTAAAGCGATGCTTCAGGCAAAGGGTTAGGATGTGTTCTCATGCAATATGGGAAAGCCATAACCTATGCTTTGCGACAACTCAAAGAATATGATAGGAATTATCCTACTCATGATCTAGAGTTGGTAGCAGTCATTTTCGCATTGAAGATCTGGAGACATTACCTGTATCGGGAGAAAGTGGAGATTTATACGGATCATAAGAGCCTTAAATATTTCTTCACTCAAAAGGAACTCAACATGCGACAACGACGTTGGCTTGAGCTGTTGAAAGATTACAATCATACCGGCCAATACCATCCTGGAAAAGTGAACGTAGTAGCTGACGCATTGAGTAGAAGATCATATGCGGGTACAAATGCGATTTTATCAACACAAAAGCCCATTTTGTATAACTTGCAAAGGATGGAGATAGAGGTAAAGGCTCCAAGTACCCATGTGATGATATCAAACATACGAGTATAACTGACTTTAATCGATAAAGTTAAAGCTGCTCAAACTACGGACCTGGAGCTGATGCATATGAAGAAGAAAGTGCAAGAAGGTGTTGTTCCAGAAGAAAGAATCGATGAAGAAGGAATACTTCGAGTCAACTCTAGACTTTGTGTTCCTAACGATTCTGACTTGAAGCATAGAATCATGATGGAGGCACATTACACACCGTTTGCAATCCATCCTGGGAGTACCAAAATGTATCATGATCTTCGACATACATTTTGGTGGAGCAATATGAAGAGAGAGATCGCAGAGTTTATCTCGAGGTGTTTAACTTGTCAATGTGTAAAGGCGGAACATCAAGTGCCAAAGGGTCCATTGCAACCACTTGAGATTCTGAAATGGAAGTGGGAACACATTACTATGGATTTCGTTACGGGTCTTCCCAAGGTTTCTCAAGGCATAGATGCAATTTGGGTTATTGTTGATAGATTAACCAAGTCTACTCATTTCTTGCCTATACGGGAGACTTATTCTCTTGCACGTCTTGCTCGTATGTACGTGAATGAGATTGTGAGATTGCATGGCATGCCAGCATCCATAGTTTTGGATCGTAACCCAAGATTCACTTCACGATTTTGGGTTAACTTGTAGAAAGGTATGGGCACGAATTTACGATTCAGTTCAGCATACCATCCTCAAACGGACGGACAATCAGAAATGACTATTCAAACTCTTGAAGATCTATTAAGACTCTGTGTCCAAGATTTCAAAGGGAGTTGGGATAAGTATTTACCATTGGTGGAATTCTCCTACAACAACAATTATCAAGCAAGTATAGGCATGGCTCCATTCGAGGCGTTGTATGGAAGAAAATATCGTTCTCCAGCAAGCTAGGACGAGGTGGGTGAAGCAACGTTGTTCGGATCAGAATTGGTACGCATAACTACAGAAAGGATCCAAACGATTCGACAACGTATACAAACGGCACAAGATTGACAAAAGAGTTATGCGGATCTTCATCGAAAGGACGTGAAATTTAATATTGGGGATCATGTATTGTTACGTGTTGCTCCATGGAAGGGAGTTACAAGATTTGGGAAGAGAGGAAAGCTCAATCCACGATTTGTTAGTCCATTTGAGATTCTTGACCGAATAGGAAATGTGGCCTATAGACTCGCATTACCTCCAAGCATGTCTCATGTTCATAATATTTTTCACATATCTATGCTTCGTAAATATGTGAAAGACCCGAAACACATTATTGAGTTAGAACCAGACGAGATAGCAGAAAATTTAACGTACGAGGAGGTACCTGTTAAGATCTTGAATAGGAAAGAACATGTCCTACGCACGAAGGTTATACAACAAATTAAGGTTTTGTGGAGGAACCATGCTATTGAAGAAATGACATGGGAGTTGGAATCAGAAATGAAAGCGAGGTATCCTCACCTTTTCGAAACACCAGGTACGTACGTCAATTTCGAGGACGAAATTTCATAAGGAGGGGAGGTTATAAGACCCCAACTTTTTATAAATAAAATCAAATTTCCTCTAATTATTATTTTGAATAATAAGGTGTTAATTTGATATAATGCTTTGGTTATGGGCGAAATATGCAAATTTTACAAAATAAGCAAGTGGTTATAAAATATTCATTGTTGTCGGAGAATATTAGTTTGGTCATAGAATATTCTTGCTGTCGGGAAATATTCGTATGATGGCGCAACCATTTGTGGGACCCATAACGAAAAACGGTCGGATGAAGAAAATGACAAGTTTAAGTTTTTATAAATAATGGCGTAGTGGTTATCGTTAACACTGTTGGAACACCAGGTGGTTAAAGAACAGTAATAGGCGTGGTTGCACAGTAGTACACGGTATTGCACAATATTTTTGAATTATTGATTCTTACGTAAGAAGACACTACTCAATAATTATTACAGTAATTAATGTTCAATATTTTATTTTATTGATTCAATAATTACTACGTTGATATTTTATTTTATTGTTGTTTCAATAATTGTCACTGCATAGTTTTTTCCATTATCAGATCAAAAATTCATATTATTTGAATAATAATATTAGATAACATTATTGGTAATGTCTAAGGAAGTTCTGTCTAAAAAGAGGTTTGGTCACATAATTGCGCGCCAGTAAGGAGAAATCTTTATCAGAAAGCCCCCTCTTTCTTGGGAATGACCTGGTTGTCATAATTGTGATTCTGTAATATTATTTATGAATAATTAATTATTGATTTATATGATAAGGATATATTTATTTTATATGGATATAAATGAAGGATATATTTATTTTATGTGGATATAAATGAAGGAATTAATGCTGAGGTGTTTTATCAGTATTTTATCGGAATTGAGGTATTAAAAATCGTCCGTATGCGGATTTCAGTCATTTTTCTTTTGGAATTTAGAAAAACTTAAATCTACAAAGTTGTAGAAAATTTAATTTCCTATGGAATGGACATAAAATTCGTATTTTTCTGATAAAAATGCTATTTATTATGAATTATTGAAGTTTTAAAAATAAATATTTTTATTAAAATTATGGGTGAGACCCACTTTTGTCCTTTGTTGATAAAATGTGTTGAATTAATTTTTCAAATGTTGTGGGCTGAAAATTTTTCAAAGTGGCATGCGTAGAAAAAAAAATTATATTAATATTTTATTAATTTAGTTTGCTTTGGCGTTCTAGCATTTTTCTATAAATAGGGTGCTTAGTTAGAATTGAAAATACACCAAAAATAAGTTTTTTTTTCTCTCTCTCTCTCTCTATATATATTATTAAGCGTAATTTGTGAGTATTTAGATACTTTGAGAGTTGCTATTCAGTATTACATCAGATATACCAGTCAGAAGTACTGTTCTTTTAAGGTAAGGGATGTTATTTTCTTCATAAATGATATTATTTCTTTCAATATCATTATGCCGAAATATTGGTATGAATATTATTGTGGAATTTCTACCTTTTGTGTCGGAGTTAGTATTCACGTATACGTCACTATTCACGAATACGACACTATTCACCGAAAAATGAAATTTTCTCTTTTTGTCCCATACATCTATTTTTGTTACTATCTTTGATTGTATCCATGTTTTGATCTTCATTCTTGAATTTTACTCCACTACGGTTTATTATAGAGTGTTTTTGAACATGGATAAACCGAAGTACGAATCCCTAATCTTTGTTCTTCTGTCTCACTGGATTCGTTTTTAAAAAATATTTTTCATCATCCTCAGTCCTAAATGATGATATAACTGAATATCTTTGGCCTATAGTGCAAAGATGAATGATTACATGATGAATATCTTTGGCCCGTAGTGCAAAGATGAACAGGTGTTGAGATGAACATGACCAACTGGTGATACAAATGAATATCTTTAGCCCGTAGTGTAAAGATAAATATTTGATTCAAGATGTATATTGATTGATGTTACAGGGATAAAATATTGATGATGGACTTTTGAATTCATAGATAATAGTAGATTTCATTCTCTACTTAACTCTTCTAATGAATTATTATTTCCGCTGCAGTTGTTGATCTAAAACTTGTTGTCTATTATATTCTATCAGATTTTCCCTGTTGAAGATTAATGATAATTTGTTGTATATTATCTTAGTCATAATATTCTTTACTGGGCTAGTTGAGCTCACCATTTTTCTTTTTGTTCCATTTTTCTTCTCAGGAGGTGAGAATATAGAAGGAACTAGCCGGGGTATGGAGGGATGGTTCTAAAAAGTTATTTTAGCAGTCCTCACTATTTTTGTAAAATAGTGTATCAATAATTATAATGTGAAATTATTTGAGTGTGGATATTATCTAGAAGATAATATTTATATTTAAACTCACAGTATATGTGTTGTCGTATTTTGCACGATAATTGTATTAATAAAGTTGTATTTATTTTTGTACCATGTATTTGGTGACTCAGAATGGGTGATGTATACCCTCATCAACGTCCAAGTCATACCACCAATGTATACTTAGAACGCTCACCCGACGCGAATACAATTAACAAAGATCGTTTACGTATTCCGCGTTCACGTTGCTCATTTCTAAATCTCTCATTCAACCTTTTACCTAAGGTTTTAATCTCTCTCATTTGTTATCCATTGCATGCACCTCACGTTCATTATTCTTTCTTAATGTCGAAGCCATACGGTTCGTTCTATGATAAGACCGATCGTTCTTCGCAACTACATTGCGTTTACATTCTTTGTCTTTTAATCCTATTCAATCTTTCTATTTAACCCTCACTAAAGGTTTAAATCACTTGATTAAGTGTTACATTATATGAACTATATGTTCATTATCTTTCCTTACACTTCCTCCAGGAGTTGAGCAGCTAAAAGCTCTTCTCTGGGTTTTTCCCTACACCGGCGCTGCAGCGCCAGTTCCCTTTATTTTTGTTGCGTTGTAGCGCGAGTCTCCAGTAACTATTACCCGGAGCCAGCGCTACGGTGCCCCATTTCTATTTCAAACTGGTGCTACGGCGCCAGTTCAAAAACTCAGTTTTTCCAGCATTTTTTCTAAGTGCTGGAACGCGTACAAATTGCCTACTTTGCAATCTCATAACTTCTTTGTTATAACTCGGAACGAGGTCATTCCAAAGCCATCTTCTTACTCTCATTACGTAATTCAACTTCCCTTGGATAGAATTTCATTATGAATCCGTTAACATGCCATTCAATTGGCTTAAATTTCATCATTTGTTCGTTTTACGTTATTAACGTTCTTCAATAGTTCGTCCGTAATTCGGTCATCCAAACTCAGAATTCTTTCTTTCTTGAGTCCACGACTCACGTTTTCTTCATTTTCTTACATTTTTATGAAACCACACACCTTCGGGTTTATTTATATACTTTCTACTTTTCTCTCGTCTTTTACGAAATTTTTGCTATAACTTCATTATAACTAAGTTTAATCTGTTCTTCATGAATGTTTCTCCCGTTCCTAACCAAGCAATAGACATCTAACCTATACGCGATGCTTTTAAACTTGTCCATCAACAACGTTCTTCGTGTTCTTCGCACGTTCTTCGCGTTCTTCGTTTGTTCTTTTTTTGTAATCGATACTTTGATTATGATTTCACTTTTTCTTGGAATTTGGTGTTATAAAACACCATTCCTTACTTATTTTACCAAATTGTTCATATGATTCATTCGGATCGTTCAAATTCATTAAGCAATTCATACTTCCTTAAGAAATTTATAAATTAAACTTTTAATTCTTATTTCTTTATTTTCTCGTGATTTCAACCATATGAAAATCATTCTTAACATATTTTACTTCCCTTTTCATTAAGCTATGTTTCTAACATATGAAACTTAAAGAAAATTAACTTAGAAGTTAGGTTTTCAATACCTTTCTTCTTTATTCTTCTTCCCCTAGACAAAGCTGGCGATTTACTAGCTTTTCTATTTCTCGATCTTCTCTGATCCGAGCATCCATGCTCTTTCTCTTCCTTCTTCTTGTAGACACTCAAAATTTTCTGTACTACTGTCACTAACATTGTAGGAGAGCAGATTTGTCTTTAAAGAGGGAACCCTGAAAGACGATCCATATCCATACCGGATACTACCGGAAGTTCAGCATCAACCCCAGATCGTAATCTGGGAGTAACAATTCCAATCTTGGTGATAACCCCAAGGAATGCAATTTCGGCAATAATCCCGAAAATACTTGTTACAAGTGCGACCAGCTTCAATCTCGGCGCTCACAACGAGATCCACTGTACCAGCCCGGCGATAACATCGGGAAGACAGACACACCTCAAGGATGACAATGAGGACCTTCAACCAATTGCAGCAGTCTAATCCCAGCGAAGCTGAGCAACGTCTACTTTATCATCCCAATCCGGCAATAACATCGGTGAGGGGCAACATCGTCATTTGACCAACACGATGCCACGCCACGTCGCCTCAACATATCTACGCAACAATTTCCTACAAGACTAATCAATCCCGAGTGACTATTATATGGGGTAACGGATGAAAGTTGAAGCTTGAAGACCGGAGGGCACCGTCCCATCTTCAATGACTTCGTACAAACTCTAATCCCATGCCATCGTACAACTCTCGACAACGGCGGTCCGAAATAGGTCCTGTATACCTCAAATGGATGCCCGGATTGCACTTCTGAAAGTTCGAGTGGACATTACAGTGCCCGAGTGCACGTACTTCGAGACGACCTGACCCGAAAAACTCGGGCCAACCCGGGTTGCCTCTGGTACACCTGCGACTAAGCCGCAGGTACACCTGTGGCTAATATGCCTATAAATAGAGGGCTTGGGATGCTAATTTTTCAAGAGAAAACGACAAGGAAGCCCTGCCAAATTTGCTCTGCACTCATCCTAGGCAGTGTACATTCCCCTTTTAAACACCTGTGAGCTCATATATAGCCTCTTTTGTACCCACAAAAGCCAGTATTTACCCACTCTAAAGATATAGAAACCTTTTTTAACAGTCAGCTGTAAGCCTTCTCACACACTTTAGAGTCTTTCTCCTCATCTTTGCACACACCCTTCTACACGTTGAGAGTCGTGTTACTTGCTTTTGCCCAGGCTTCGGTCCGTGGTTTCATTCCAGTCTGTATATATATATATATATATATATATATATATATTTATATACATATATATTGACTAACATTATCGAGTTATGCCTCGATTGAGCCTAGACTTCGGTCTGGAGCGTTTAATTGCTTTTGTATATATATACATTTATATATATGAACTGCATGTCGAACTTTGTTCGATGAGTCTAGACTTATGTCTGGTGCGTTTAATAACTTTCTTAAATATATAATTATATATATGAACTACTATCGAACTCTGTTCGGTGAGCCTGAATTTCACATCCGGTGCATTTACTGCTTTAATATATATATATATATATATATATATATATATATATATATATATATATATTTACATTTCGTCCCACCCGGAGTTTACTTCGTGGTGGTTGACCGTTTTTACAGCTTTCTGTACATTTCGTCCCGCCTGGAGTTTCCTCCGTGGCGGTTGATAGCTTTTACAGCTTTATTTATATTTCTGATCCCCCATGGATGTGCTTCGTGGTTGGTGATCATGTATGTATATATATATTTACAGCTTTTATATATATACCTGCTTACTGTGTTTATATCAATTGCGGCATCATGTGAGCCTAGGAATCATGTGATCACAGATTCAGTCCGCTGAATCTAGATTCGGTTCCCGTGATGGACCTTTTCAGTTGTAAGCAGCTTGTAAATTTATCTGTGATGTTTGGATTTCCTCAGATGGTTTTCATACCCACGAGGAATTCAACACCTTTTTGTACATTTATTTTTGTACGTATGCCTCGCATCTGTCAAATAAAATCAATCAAACCGAGCACTTAATAAAATGGGAGTGTAAAAGGTCTTAATTACTATTGAGCATCAGGGTTTGAAAAAACCTCTTTTATAAAATATCACTGCCATATCTTGCTTAAAATTGAATTTTTACATAAAATTCAAACCCTGTGTATATAGGTGCGAACGAGGCCTGGCACTACTTCCGAATAACATCACATTGACCCACACACACACAAATTCAGATAACAATTTCTTGAAAAGAGGCGGTCACCGTGGTAACACGGATGTCGGGGGGTGCCTAACACCTTCCCTCTGCATAACTAAGTCCCCGGACCCTAATGAATCTCGGTTTCACCGACCCGCTTAGCAATATCACATCACTGGGTCAATGTGCAAATCTTTTCTCGGTTGTGTTGGTACAACCATTTAAAAAACCAACTGGCGACTCTTAACAGTCCATCGTCGACATTATACATGTCGGACCTTTTTCACTTGTTTTTTCAAACAAATCTCACCTAAAATGAGAACACCAAAGAACAAGTAACGGAAAGGGACAATTAAAAATCCCGACGTCGACACTTCTTCTTCTCCAAGCTCTCAAGCTTTCTCTCTCTCTCTCAAAGTGTTGGTTGATTTCAAAGAAATCAAATAACACCTCTCTTTTATAGATTTTCAAGGCTAGGGGTAAAATAGTTATTTTGCCCCCAAAGTTACTATTCCCACCTCCTTAACTAACCTGCTTACTATTCACGAAGCTTCTCTTAGAAGCTTCATGGTTCCGTCTTACGGAATTTGTCCAACAGTTCGAAAAACTGCGATTCTCGGAATCCAAATATTTTTGGATACTTCGTCTTTCTTTTACAGATTAACACTTTTCGATATTAAGAGTTTTTCTTCATGTTTTTCCCTAACGTAGTTAAACGAATGAAGAGTGCATAACAACACTTTTTGTCATTTTTATTTCATCCAATTTTTGCACGTTTTTTGAGAAAAACCTTTATCGGTTGATCATTGATTTTACAATTGAACATTTATAACAATAACAATGATATAAAGAATCAATCAAGTGAGATCAATGATAAATATTAGAGATTTATAATTCAATTTATCATGACCATTGAATATCTTTGGCCCGTAGTGCAAAGATAGACAATTGATTAGCATGATCATGACCACTGGTGATACTAACGAATATCCTTAGCCTGTATTACATGGATAATTCATTGATTTGAAATGACGGTATGATTATTGACTGTCTTTAGCCTTTGTGACAAAGATATTGAGTAAAAGATATATTAAGCCTTTGTGGCAAGGAGAAACTGTTGATTTACATTATTATAAACATGAATTATGAATTTAACTATAATCTTTGTTGGTTCAGGTGAAGACAGGTGATGAAAGTGCTCTTTGTCTTGGGTACAAAAAAAGAACTATTGATGGGTATTACAGGGATAAAATATTGATGATGGATTTTTAAATCATAGAAGATAGTAGACTTTAAATTCTACTTGACACTTCTAATGGATTGCTATTT
Source organism: Panax notoginseng (assembly GCA_016801055.1). Lineage (NCBI taxonomy): Eukaryota > Viridiplantae > Streptophyta > Magnoliopsida > Apiales > Araliaceae > Panax > Panax notoginseng. Next base: position 74,452,357 of record CM029015.1, on the reverse strand, counting down.
CCGATGCAGTTGTTGATCTAAGACTTGTTATCTATTGTATTCTATCAGATTTTTCCCTATTGAGGACTAAAGATAATTTGTTCTACATTATCTTCATTATAATATTCTTTATTGGGCTATTTGTTCTCACCCTTTTGCTTAATTTTTTTTTTCAGGTAACAAGGGTGTAGCTAGGTCGAGCGAGGATAACAGGGGAATAGAGTGATGGTCTGTGATTGTTGAAGTTTCTCAATACATTATAAAATAGCATGACAATATATAATTATATTGAGAACTTAAAATGTGTGTGTCGAATTTTATATGTCATTTAATAATTGATTTTGGTGGACAACAATAGGGTGAGGAGAACCCGACTGTGAAAGCGTCAAAAATGTACCCCATTAGAATGAGGAGTACATAATTATACTAACAACTTTAAGGGTGTGTTTCCACTATCATACATGATGTTTAACCACATACAAAGTCGTGTTATCATAAGATATGATTGTGCACATCCACTTACTGACTATATCTATGAGCATTATCTATATAATCTTGGAGTATGGTTGGAATATAATCCTCAATTTGAGACAATGGAGATAGTTATATGGCAAGAAGATACACACCATTAGAATGAACAGGATAGTAATCTTCTCGTTCTTCTTTGGGGTCTATTGGGTCAACCAATGTTAATGCTCAAGTCCTATGATATCTATTATAAGTTAGATGCATGGCCTCCCATGTATGAATGATTCCTTGAGCATTTTCCAAAGATTCTAATTTCTAAAATAGTTATCGACTGTACCTTTATGTAGAGTATCATTAATTTGGAGTCTGAGTACTGTTATTTGTATTAAAACTCACAGCTTATGTGTTGTCGTATTTTGCACGACAATTTAATAGTTGTATAAATGAAGAATGTATTTGGATTCTGTACCATATATATTTGGCGACCCAGAATGGGTTGTGTGGACCTATTTTGGAGGCGGCCAATTGGTATCAGAGCTTAGGGATATGGTCTCTGGCGGAGATCTTAGACTAGAACTAGGAGGGGAGAGACAAGTAATATCCTTCGCTAGTGTGTGTCCTACATAAGCTGAATTTTCTTAATAAGTTGACAAATTGTGATATGTCAATTAACCTTTGTTTTGTAATCTGGAATGATATCTGAAATTCAAGAGATGAGCAATGGAGAAATCTTGATACAGAGGAAATGATCTGTAAGATAGAATCTGAAATGAAAGCAAGGTATTCTGTCCTCTTCGAACTACCAGGTACGTAAATTTCGGGGACAAAATTTCATAAGGAGGGGAGATTATAAGACCCCAAATTTTATGAAATAAAAGTATTAAAATTTTCTTATAATTAGTATTCTGTTAAGTAAATGGTTAAATTGATAAAAGGTTAAAGTTAAGGGTGATATGTGAAAATTTTACAAAGTAAGCAAGTTCATATAAAATATTCGTTGTGTCGGAGAATATTCTTTTGGTCAAAAAATATTTTTTTTATCGGGGAATATTCGTACGACAGTGCAATCATTTGTGGACCCCACAACAGAAAAATTATCGGATATAGAAACCGACAGAAATAACCTTTTTATAAAAATAACGACAAAACTTTTACCGTTAAACTGTTGAAATATATAGTGATAAAAGAACAGTAATATGCATTGTTGCATAGTAGCACACGATATTGCACAGTATTTTTTATTATTGATGCTTAAGTAAGAAGTCACTCAGTTTTGTTCAATTATTATCACAGTAACATCTGGACAATATTCCATATTATTAAATCAATAATTGAGACGACACAATTATTCATATTATTATTAGCATTATTAATAATGTACTAAGAAGTTCTGTCGAGGAAAGAGGTTAGGTTATTTAATTACGCGCCAATAAGGAGAATCCTTATCGGAAAGCCCCCTCTTTCATAGAAATGATCTGGTTGTCAATATTGTGAGTTATAATACTAATGATGAATAATTGTTAAAATATTATAAATGTGTTTATTGAAGATAAGTGAATTACAAAATTTAAAAGGGAATAATGTAAACTTGGAAAACTTTAGGGGTACCAAAGTGTAATAAGTTAACCAATCCATGTGAACTTGAATCAACCATTCTGAGAAGAGATGGTGCAAGCATGATGTCAGCATGTCATCATCCTTAAAGAAACACAAAGATGATGTCATCATCATGATGTCATGATGATCTCACCTGGACTAAGGTGGAATTAATGAGATACTAAACTGTAATAAGTCGAGCCCTTAACGTGCAAATATCGAAACTGTGTTTTCCTATAAATAGAGAGATAAGTTCATTAGTTCTTCACTAATTCACTAAAATTCTAGAGAGAGAAACTATAGAGAGAAAGAAGAAGAGTATTCTGCTACTACACTATTGTAGTATCCAATCTCCTAAGGTAAGGGATGTTATTTTTTGTATGGTAAGGGATATTATTTGTTTTATTTGTAAGGGATATTATTTTTCGTATTCATTCTTTATTAATTTGTTAGAGTAACCTGTCTACGCGGATTACCGTATGCATGGTGAATAACCATTCGTATTCATTCTTTATTAATTTACGGGAGTAACTTACCTACGCGGATTACTGTATGCATGGTGAATAAACCTTCGTATTCATTCTTTATTAAATTATGGAAATGATCTGTCTACGCGGATTACCGCATGGTGGGTGAAAACCATTTGCAGTTTCGTATATTCTTTTATACTCGTACGAGACATCATTTCTTTTGTACTCGTCATGGAATATCATTTTCTTTTGTATTCTCCATTTATGGGTACTATTCATATCGGAGTAATATTCACTAGGGTACTATTTACTCAGGATACTATTCACACGGGAACCATTCACGAGGTACTATTCACTCAGGATACTATTCACTCAGGTACAATTCATAGGGTACTATTCATTCAGGTACCATTCACTCGAGGTACTACTATTCACAGGGTACCATTCACTCGGGGTACTATTCACTTGGGTACTATTTACGACAAAATTAGTTTCTTTTCTGACCAAATTATCTTTGATATGTGAATCTTATTCTAAAATTTGAATCCATGTTTTGATCATCATGTTGACCATTTGGAAATTCCTGAACTCTGGATAAATTGAATTATAAATTTCTAATATTTATCTTTGATCTCACTTGATTGATTCCTTATATCATTGCCATCATAGTGCTTATATTGTGGTAAAAGTCATCTTTGGTCGTAGTGCATAGATTGACTGTTGATTGGTATGATTATAACCAAAAATTATGTATTGATATAATCATGACCTGTAATGTTACAGATAAATGTTGTGGTGAAAGTCATCTTCAGTCCGTAGTGCATGGATGGACTATTGATTGGTATGATTATAACCAGGAATTGTGTATTGGTATAATCATGACCTGTAATGTTACAGACAAATGATGTGGTGAAAGTCCTCTTTGGCCCGTAGTGCAAAGATGGACTGTTGATTATTGATTTTACATTTGTATGTCTTTGGCCCGTAGTGTAAAGATGGATTGTTGATTATTGATTTTATAATTGTATATCTTTGGCTCGTAGTGCAAAGATGGACGGTTGATTATTGGTTTTACAGTTGTATGTCTTTGGCCCGTAGGGCAAAGATGGACTATTAGTCATTGGTTTTACAGTTGTATGTCTTCGGCCCGTAGTGCAAAGATGGACTGTTGATTATTGATTTTAAAGTTGTAAGACTTTGGCCGTAGTGCAAAGATGGATTGTTGATAGTTGGTTTTACAATTGAACATCTTTGGCCCGTAGTGCAAAGATTGACAATTGATTGGTATGATCATGACAATTGAATATCTTTGGCCCGTAGTGCAAAGATAGACAATTGATTGACGTGATCATGACCACTGATGATACTAATGAATATCCTTGACCCGTAGTGCATGGATAATTCGTTGATTTGAAATGACGATAAGATTATTAAGTGTCTTTAGCCTTTGTGGCAAGGATATTGTGTAAAAGATCTATTAAGTCTTTGTAGCAAGGAGAAACTGTTGATTTACATTATTATAAACATGAATTGTGAATTTAACTATATTAATCTTTTGTGGTTCAGGTGAAGACAGGTGATGAAAGTGCTCTTTATCTTGGATACAAAAAAAGAACTATTGATGGGTATTATAGGGATAAAATATTGATGATGGACTTTTAAATCATAAAAGATAGTATACTTTACACTCTACTTGACTCTTCTAATGAATTGTTATTTCCACTGCAGTTGTTGATTTAAGACTTGTTGTCTATTGTATTCTATCATATTTTTCCCTATTGAGGACTAAGGATAATTTATTTTACATTATTTTCGTTATAATATTCTTTACTGGGCTATTTGTGCTCACCCTTTTGCTTTACAATTTTTTTCAGGTAATAAGGGTATAGCTAGGTCGAGCGGGGATAACAGGGGAATAAAGTGATGGTCTGTAACTTTTGAAGTTTCTCAATACATTATAAAATAGCATGACAATATTTAATTGTATTAAGAACTTAAAATGTGTGTGCCGTATTTTATACGTCATTTAATAATTGATTTTGGTGAACAACAATAGGGTGAGGAGAACCCAACTGTGAAAGTGTCAAAAATACACCCCAATAGAATGAGGAGGGCATAATTGTACTAAGAGCTTTAAGGGTGTGTTTCCACTATCATACATGATGTCTAACCACATACAAAGTCGTGTTATCATAAGATATGATTGTTCACATCCACTTGCTGACTATATCTATGAGCATTATCTATATAATCTTGGAGTATGGTTGGAATATAATCCTCAGTTTGAGACAATGGAGATAATTATATGGCAAGAAGATACACACCATTGGAATGAACAGGATAGTAATCTTCTTATTCTTCTTTGAGGTCTATTGGGCCAACCAAGGTTAATGCTTAAGTCCTATGATATCTATTATAAGTTAGATGCATGGCCTCCCATGAATGAAGGATTCCTTGAGCATTTTCCAAAGATTCTAATTCCTAAAATAGTTATCGGCTGTACCTTTATGTAGATTATCATTAATTTGGAGTCTGAGTACTGTTATTTGTATTAAAACGCACAACTTATGTGTTATCGTATTTTGCACGACAGTTTAATAGTGGTATAAATGAAGTTTGTATTTGGATTCTGTACCATGTATATCTGGCGACCCAGAATGGATTGTGTGGACCTATTTTGGGGGCGTCACAGTTGGTCTCAGAGCTTAGGGATATGGTCTCTAGCGGAGATCTTCGACTAGAACTAGGAAGGGAGAGACGAGTAATATCTTTCGCTAGTGTGTGTCTAAGCTGAATTTTCTTACTAAGTTGACAAATTATGATATGTCAATTAACCTTTGTTTTGAAGCTGTATTCTGGAATGATATCTGAAATCCAAGAGATGAGCAATGGAGAAATCTTGATACTGAGGAAATGAACGGGAAGATAGAATCTGAAATGAAAGCATGGTATTCTTACCTCTTCGAACTACCAGGTACGTAAATTTCGGGGATGAAATTTTATAAGGAGGGGAGATTGTAAGACCCCGAATTTTATGAAATAAAAGTATTAATTTTTTTTTATAATTATTATTCTATTCAGTAAATGGTTAAATTGATAAAAGGTTAAAGTTAAGGGTGATATGTGAAAACTTTACAAAGTAAGCAAGTTGATATAAAATATTCGTTGTGTTGGGGAATATTCGTTTGGTCGAAAAATATTCTTTTTATCGGAGAATATTCGTACGACGGTACAATCATTGGTGGACCCCACAACGGAATAACTGTCGGATATACAAAGTGACAAAAATAACCTTTTTCTAAAAATAACTGCAAAACTTTTACCGTTAAACTGTTTAAATATCTGCTGATAAAAGAATAGTAATACGCATTATTGCACAGTAGCACACGGTATTGCACAATATTTTTGATTATTGATGCTTACGTAAGAAGTCACTTAGTTTTGTTCAATTATTGTCACAGTATCATCTGGACAATATTTCATATTATTAAATCAATAATTGAGACGACATAATTATTCATATTATTATTAGCATTATTGACAATGTCTAGGAAGTTCTGTCGAGGAAAGGGGTTAGGTTATTTAATTGCGCTCCAATAAAAAGAAATCCTTATCGAAAAGTCTCCTCTTTCTTGGGAATGATCTAGTTGTCAATATTGTGAGTTATAATACTAATGATGAATAATTGTTGAAATATTAAAAATATGTTTATTGAAGATAAGTGAATTACAAAATTTAAAGGGGAATAATACAAACTTGGAAAACTTTAGGGGTCCTAAAGTGTAATAAGTTAACCAATCAATGTGAACTTGAATCAACCAATCAGAGAATAGATGATGTAAGCAAGATGTAAGCATTACATCATCCTTAAAGAAACACAAAGATGATGTCATCATCATGATCTCACATGAACTATGTGACGACCCCAAAATAGGTCCATTCCATCCAGCCCATTTTGAGTCGCCAAATACATGGTACAGAAAATAACTACAACTTTATTACAATAATTGTCGTACAAAATACAACAACACATATGTTGTGAGTTTGGATACAAATATATACCAAATGTGACACATGTCCCAACCGTGGACAACACCTCACAGTGACACCTTACATAAAGGTATAGTCAAAAACTGTTTTAGAAATTAAAATCTTTGGGAAGTGCTCAAGGAAATCTTCGTACATGGGAGGCCATGCATCTAGGTTATGATAGATATCATATGGCCACAGAATTATCCTTGGTTGACCCAATAGACCTCAAAGAAAAACGAGAAGATTACTATCATATTCTTCCCAATGGTGAGTCTTCTCTTGACATATCATTATCTCCACTGTCTCTAATTGAGAATTATACTTCAAACAAACACCAAGATTATATAGGTAGTGCTTGTAGATATACTCCGTAAGTGGATGTGCACAACCCTGTCTTATGATGACACGAGGTTGTATGTCGTTAGACATCTTGTATTATAGTGGCAAAACACCCTTCCAACGTTGGGTACACCTTACCCTATTGGATTCACCAAATATAACTACTAAATGAACTTTTCTATACTACTTAGGGAGAGCTCTACAGCTAGAGACCACCGTTCTATTTCCTTGTTACCCCCGCTCGACCCAGCTACACTCTTATTACCTGAAAAGGAATTGTGAAGCAAAAGGGTGAGCACAACTAGCTTAGTAAAGAATATCATGACTAAAGATAATTAAATTATCAATAGCCTTCATCAATAATAAATCAGAGATTTAGAACATATGGTAGATGATAAAAATTTCAACCATAGTTGCAACGGAATGAACAATCCATTAGAAGAGTCAAATAGACTATAAAGTCTATTATCTTCTCCATGTTAAAAATCTACCAACAATGTTTTATCCCTGTAACATCAATCAACAATTCTGGTCCACAATCATAAGAATAACTCATAATCATAATTGTAGTTCTAAATTCCTCTTCTCATCCAGGACGAAGATAATTTTCATCACCTATCTTTACTTGAAACATCAAAGATCATGGTTATACCAAATCACATTTCCTATTCATAATCATACTAATAACTTCATCTTTGCACTACGACCAAAGATATTCATTTGTATCACTAGTTGGTCATGTTCATCTCAACACCTGTTCATCTTTGCACTACTGGCCAAAGATATTCAACAACAGGTCATCTTTGCACTGCAGCCCAAAGATATTCATCAACAGTTCATATTTGCACTACAGGCCAAAGATATTCCTCAACAGTTCATATTTGCACTACAGGCCAAATATATTCATCAACAGTTCATATTTGCACTACAGGCCAAATATATTATTATCTCAAAGAAATATATAACCATTTCAGAATTTATATAAACAATACTTATAACCATGTTGATCATTTCACCTTTGCACTTAAGCTAAAGATATTCAATTATAAATTCAATGGTCATGATCATACCTGTCAACAATTTAACTTTACACTACTGGCCAAAGAGAACCCATAGTCAATGATCATACCAAAAATCTACCCATCTTTACACTCAAGTCAAAGAGAAATATCATCATTAGGGTTATAAAAATGTTATATATGATAATAAAAATAATATGATCAACATATAGTTTTAATCTCAAGAGTAATATTCATAAATCAACTATAATTTGGTTAGAAAAAGAAACTAATTTTGTCATGAATAGTAACTCATGAATAGTAATTTCGTGAATAGTAACTCATGAATAGTAACTCGTGAATAGTAACTCATGAATAGTAAACCCGACACAAAAAGGTAAAAATTTCACAATAAAATTCATACCAATATTTCGGTATAATGATATTGAAATGACATTTCTTAAACTTATAAACAATTTATTTTAATTGTTTACACTTTACTAAATAATGCATTTAATCATCCTAAAGTTCCAAACTCATAAAGTTTCATCACCAATAACCAAAACCCTCATAAAAAATCTGCATATACCTCATATATGATTCTCAAGCCATAAAATCCTATTTTTCAATTTTCTTACTTCACATAGCATATTTAATTTATTTATCCATAACTAGTCTATTTTTATGAAAAATACCAAATCAGTTTCAAAAATATTTCTTTTCTGAGATTTAGTAGAATATAGTCCCATATTGAACATATATTTTTCTCAGAATTTTTAAAATTCATTTACTATTTTTTATATGGCCAAAACCGCCGAATATTTAGACATTTATCATAAATTATACTTTTATCCAAAAATTCCAAAATTCACAGAGTACACTGATATTATATAGATGTACTCCAAATAAAAATTTCATCAATTTTGGAGTCAACCACAAGGAGTTATAAGCGATTACTTTGCAAATAGTATTTTCCCGTAAAATTCATAACTCTTAATCTATACATCCAAAAATCGCCATTTTTGGACACAATCAATAAAACTCATCAAAATATCATTTCAAATTTTTCTAGAATTTTCTGAAGGTCAGAAGAAGTACGAACTGAAAAATATAATAACCCTTAAAATTCCTTACCTCAAAAGGGCAATATTTCTGACTTGAATATCGGATATAACGCTGAACAAACTTGCGTCGTATATCAACACTCAAGATATCTAAATAATAACAAAAATATGCCTGATAATATAGAGAGAGAAAACTTATATTTCTGGTGTGATTTTCAATTCTAACTAAGCACCCTATTTATAGGGAAATGCTAGCCCACCATTGCTGACAAAATTTACATACGTATGCTTATTTTGAAAACTTGCAGCACACCTCAATGCTCATAAGTCCAACTTGCCCACTCCACCTTTATCACATGTTTTTTTATAAAAGAATTCAAATTCAATTTGAAAACTAATTTAATTTGATTATCTTCACTCCATTTAATTCACAATAATTAAACCTTTTATCAAAAAAAATACGAATTTTATGTTCACTCCATAGAAAATTAAATTCTCTACAACTTTGTAAAAGAAAGTTTTTACAAATTCCAAACAGAAAATATCCGAAATCCACATACGGATGATTTTTTCACACTTTCAAAATACATACGGAGACTTTTTTTTTTTCTTCTCTGCAGCATTCCTTCCTTGAATTTTCAAAGCTTTCCTAAACAGTACAACTCCACCCACCACATGTTTATATATATATTAAAACATTTATAATTATTAAAAAGAATTCATAATTCCATTTTTTCTCTTCCACCTTATTTTATTCATATTAAATAAATATTTCCTTCATTTATATCCACATAAAAATAAATATATTCATCATTTATATTCACATAAAATAAATATTTCCTTATCATATAAATCAATAATTAATTATTCACAAATAATATTACAAAATCACAATAATGACAACTAGGCAGTTCCCAGGAAAGAGGGGGCTTTCCAATAAGGATTTCTCCTTACTGGCGTCCAATTAGGTGACCAAACCTCTCCTTGACAGAACTTTTTAGACATTGCCAATAATGTTATCTAATAATATTATTCAAATAATATGAATTATTGATCTGATAATGGAGATACTGTGCAGTGACAATTATTAAAACAACAATAATATAAAATATCAACGTAGCAATTATTGAATCAATAAAATAAAATATTAAACAGTAATTACTGTGACAATTATTCAGTAGTGCCTTCTTACGTAAGAATCAATAATTTCAAAAATATTGTGCAATACCGTGTGCTACTGTGCAGTAACGCGTATTACTGTATTTTAACCACCGGGTATTCCAACAGTGTTAACGGTAACAACTACGCCGTTAATTATAAAAACTCAATTTTTTGTCGTTATCTTCATCCGACCGTTTTCCATTATGGGACCCACAAATAGCTACGCCGTCGTACGAATATTCCCCGACAGAAAGAATATTCCACGACCAAACGAATATTTCCCGACAATGATGATTATTTTATAACCACTTGCTTATTTTAAAAAAAATTCACATTTCACCCATAACTTTAAACTTTTATCAATTTAACCATTTACTAAATAGTAATTATAAGAAAATTTGAATACTTTTATTTCATAAAATTCGGGGTCTTACAGACTAAGGTGCAATTAATGAGGTACTAACCTATAATAAGTCGAGTCCCTAACGTGTAAATATTGAAACTACGTTTTCCTATAAATAGAGAGCTAAGTTCATTAGTTCTTCACCAATTCACTAAAACTCTAGATAGAAAAACTATAGAGAGTATAAGAGAGAAAGAAGAAGAATATTCTGCTACTACACCATTGTAGTATCCAATCTCCTAAGATAAGGGATGTTATTTTTTATATGGTAGGGGATGTTATTTGTTATATTTGTAAGGGATATTATTTTTTGTATTCAATCTTTATTAATCTGTGAGAGTAACTTGTCTACGCGATTATCACATGCATGGTGAATGACCATTCGTATTCATTCTTTATTAATTTGTCGGAGTAACCTGTCTATGCGAATTACCGTATGCAGGGTGAATAACCCTTCGTATTCATTCTTTATTTATTTACGGGAATATCCTGTCTATGCGGATTACCGCATGCATAGTGAATAAGGGTGAAAATCCATTTACAATTTTGTATATTCGTTTATACTCGTACGAGACATCATTTCTTTTGTACTCGTCATGGAATATCATTTTCTTTCGTATTCTCTATTTATGCGTACTATTCACATCAGAGTACTATACACTCGGGTACAATTCACAAAGTACTATTCATCCAGGATACTATTCATGGGGTACTATTTACTCGGGTACCATTCATGAGGTACTATTCACTCGGGTACCATTCATGGGGTACTATTTACATGGGTACCATTCACTCGTGGTACTACTATTCACGGGGTACCATTCACTCGAGGTACTATTCACGACAAAATTGGTTTCTTTTCTGACCAAATTATCTGTGATATGTGAATCTTATTCTTAAATTGGAATCCACGTTTTAATCATCATGTTGACCATTTGGAAAATCTTGAACTCTTGATAAATTGAATTATAAATCTCTAATATTTATCATTGATCTCACTTGATTGATTCCTTATATCATTGTCATCATCCTCATGCTTATATTGTGGTAAAAATCATCTTTGGTCGTAGTGCATAGATGGACTGTTGATTGGTATGATTATGACCAGAAATTGTGTATTGGTATAATCATGACTTGTAATGTTATAGACAAATATTGTGGTGAAAGTCATTCTCGACCTGTAGTGCATAGATGGACTGTTGATTGGTATGATTATGATCAGGAATTATGTATTGGTATAATCATGACCTATAATGTTACAGACAAATGATGTGGTGAAAGTCCTCTTTGGCCCATAGTGCAAAGATGGACTGTTGATTATTGATTTTACAGTTGTATATTTTTTGCCCATAGTACAAAGATGGACTGTTGATTATTGGTTTTACAGCTGTATATCTTTGGCCTGTAGTGTAAAGATGGATTGTTGATTATTGGTTTTACAGTTGTATGTCTTTGGCCCGTAATGCAAAGATGGACTGTTGATTATTGATTTTAAAGTTGTATTACTTTGGCCGTAGTGCAAAGATGGACTGTTGATCATTTGTTTTACAATTGAACATCTTTGGCCCGTAGTGCAAAGATAGACAATTGATTGGTATAATCATGACCATTTAATATCTTTGGCCTGTAGTGCAAAGATAGACAATTGATTGGCATGATCATGACCACTGGTGATACTAACGAATATACTTGGCCCGTAGTGCATGGATAATTCATTGATTTGAAATGACGATATGATTATTGAGTGTCTTTAGCCTTTGTGGCAAGGATATTGAGCAAAAGATCTATTAAGCCTTTGTGGCAAGGAGAAACTGTTGATTTACTTTATTATAAACATGAATTGTTAATTTAACTATAATCTTTGGTGGTTAAGGTGATGACAGGTGATGAAGGTGCTCTTTATCTTAGGTACAAAAAAAGAACTGTTGATGGGTATTATAAGGATAAAATATTGATGACGGACTTTTAAATCATAGAAGATAGTAGTCTTTACGCTCTACTTGACTCTTCTAATGGATTACTATTTCCATTGCAGTTGTTGATCTAAGACTTATTGTCTATTGTATTCTATCAGATTTTTTCCTGTTGAGGACTAAGGATAATTTGTTCTACATTATCTTAGTTATAATATTCTTTACTATTTGTGCTCATCCTTTTGCTTCACAATTCTTTTCAGGTAATAAGGGTGTAGTTGGGTCGAGCAGGGATAACATGGGAATAGAGTGATGGTCTGTGACTGTTGAAGTTTCTTAATACATTATAAAATAGAATGCTAATATATTATTGTATTGAGAACTTAAAATGTGTGTGTCATATTTTATACGTCATTTAATAATTGATTTTGGTGAACAATAATAGGGTGAGGAGAACCCGACTATGAAAGCATCAAAAATGCACCCCATTAGAATGAGGAGGACAAAATTGTACTAAGAGCTTTAAGGGTGTGTTTTCACTATCATACATGATGTCTAACCACATACAAACTCGTGTTATCATAAGATATGGTTGTGCACATCCACTTGTTAAGTATATCTACGAGTATTATCTATACAATCTTAGAGTATGGTTGGAATATAATCCTTAGTTTGAGACAATGGAGATAATTATATGGCAAGAAGATACACACCATTGGAATGAACAAGATAGTAAACTTCTCGTTCTTCTTTGGGGTCTATTGGGTCAACCAAGGTTAATGCTCAAGTCCTCTTATATCTATTATAACTTAGATGCATGGCCTCCCATGTATGAAGGATTCCTTGAGCATTTTCCAAATATTTTAATTCCTAAAACAGTTATCCACTTTACCTTTATGTAGAGTATCATTAATTTGGAGTGTGAGTACTGTTATTTGTATTAAAACCCACATCTTATGTGTTGTCGTATTTTACACGACAATTTAATAGTTGTTTAAATGAAGTTTGTATTTGGATTCTGTTCCATGTATTTGGCGACTCAGAATGGGTTGTGTGAATCTATTTTGGGGGCGTCACAATAAACACATCAACTAAAATATTTATTTAATTCAATAAATATTTTGAATTACATATAAAATTTTGGATCGTTACATCCTTCTCTCCTTACACGGATTCTGTCCCCAGAATTATAACTCATACAATTCATGCGTCACATTCTCCCCTCCTTACAAGGATTCTATCCCCAAAATCGAAGACACGGATTAAATAAATAACTTAGGATAGCTTTTCATCATCTTATCTTCGAGTTCCCACGTAGCTTCCTCAGCACTGTGGTTCCTCCATATCACCTTTACAGAACGTATTACTTTATTCCTGAGCACTTGTTTTTTCCTGTCAACTATCTGGATAAGAATTTCCTCATAAGACAAATCTTTATCAAACTGTAACGGTTCATACTCGATCACATGCTTGTTATCGGGTTTATACGGCCGTAACACCGAAATATGAAAAATATTGTGAATGTGTTCCAATTATGGAGGTAGAGCTACCTCATATACCACTTCTCCAATTCTTTGCAGCACCTTAAAAGGTCCAATAAACCTCGAGCTTAGCTTTCCTTTCTTACCAAATCAGATTTTCCCCTTCCAAAGAGAAACTTTTAAGAAAATGAAATTTCCAACGTCAAATTCGCGATTTTGTCGGTGTTGATTAGCATATTTCTTTTGTTTATCTTGAGCAGCTACCAACCTTGTCCTGATAATTTTGACAACTTCAGCAGTCTGCTATACCAGTTCCGGCCCTAAAAGTTGAAGTTCACCAACTTCATCCCTGCACAGTGGAGTTCTGCACTTTCTGCCGTACAATGCTTTGTAAGGCGGCATGCCAATACTCGCATGGTAACTGTTGTTGTAGGTGAATTCAGCCAATGGTAAATGATCATCCCAGTTTCCTTTAAAATCCATGATGCACGCTCGTAACATATCTTCTAATGTTTGGATTGTTCGTTCGCTTTGGCCATCCGTTTGAGGATGGTATGTCGTACTCATTCTCAACTGTGTTCCCATGCATTCTTGTAGTCTTTTCCAGAAGTTCGTGTTAGGTTTGTAATATTCATGAATGCAATCAAATTGACAAAATAAGCGGAAACGTGTTAAAAAAGAGTTTTAAAAATTTTTCAAACCATATACCCGGATCACCCTTTATGCACAATTATTAATTAAACGAAAAGATAAAAAACAAGATTCATACCCTTGAAGATTCGAGCTTCCTCAGGTACAAGTTCACCTCCAAATGCTTTTCGCGTTCAACTTGAATCTACCGGGTTTGGTTTCTTCCTTTGATCAACGTTAGCCACCCAAATGTTTGGCCTCTAGAGGTGATCCACCAAGGAAGAAGAAAGATTCAAGAAGATGGGTATTTGGCAAAATCCTATTAAAACATATTTGCTATATAAGTTGACGGAAACAATTTATCATAATAAGAAATAAACTTATTTTCTATATATGGTGTGTCGTGCATGTAAATATTTTAATAATACATAGATATTATATTAAGAATAATATCTTGAGAAAATGAGTAAATCGTTTTATTATGATTAGTGAATATTTAGAGAAAACATGATAAAAATATCTTATGTTATGTTATGGCGAAATTCATAATTTTGATAATAGTAATGTATTTCCAAGAGGGTTAAAGTTATGAAAAAAAAATAAGTTATTTTAATTTACAAAATAACTTGAGTTATTATATTACTGCGAATGTTATAAAGAATATTTAAATATTTTCATTCATGATATATTTATATATGTGAACCTTGTCATATAATAGTTCAATGTAAATTGAACATGTTATAAATAGTAATGTGGTGGGAAATGAATAAGTAATGAGAATGAGAATAAGCTTAATGCTCGTGAGATATGCCTAGTGTGAAAAAAGTGATGGAATAAGCATTCATTAAATAATTTAATGAATGAATAATTGAAGGAATTAAATTGTATGTGCAATGATTATATATTATATAGTAGTTACATCTATATGATATGAAATGAAGTTGGACATTTCAATGGTAACTATATAATATAGGAAACTATATGGTAAAGTGGAATGAGTCGCATTAGTTACATAAATGGACCTCTGGGACAATATGTTCTGTGTGGTACATGAATGTGTACGCACTTTATGAAGGATATTAAGTTAAACTAAATAAATAATTGTTGTTAATAATTATTTCAAGAATTAAGTATAATTGAAATAATAAAGCTCATGATAATGTGGTGTGACACTACTCAATTAAAATATTGTTTGGGTTAACCCATTGTACATGAATTATATGATTATGAGTATAGGTAACCCTAACTTATCATAAGGTTATAATATTAAGTTATCAAATGTGACTTGTGTAGCCCAAAAGGAAAATCACATTAATAATGTTAAGGTAAAAAAGGAGAGTGCATCAATCTTAAAAAGCCTTATCAGACATTTTCCTTTCTCACTTGACTAGGCCATTGGCCTAGCCTATCTCTCCATGCTCAAAACTCAGTAGCTAGAAGATGGTGATGATGTCTATAGGAATGACGGAGAGGGAGTGGTTTACCACTTTCCACAAACTCCTTCTTGTTTAATGGGTTCTTCTTCGTTCCATTAGTTTGATTTTTAGGGCAAAGACCAAAATTGGACAATGGTTTGGCTATATATAAGGAGAACTTGCCTTTAAATTTCTAGTTGTTAGTTTTTTGTTAGCTCAATATGTGGAATGAAATTTGCTGGATACAGAGAGAGTCACTGAGTTAGGAAGAAATTCCAAGAAAGCTCTTGCATTGTGATCTTACCGTAAGGAGAATGAGTATTCTGTAATATAGGAGATTTCCTCAAAGGTACTAACGTCTTCTCCTCTACGTTTCTATAAGTTGGAATAAGTTTAGAATAACAATGTTTGATTAATTATGTGATTTTGATGACAGAATGAATAATTGTGGTGATATTGTAAGTTTGATAAATTCTTAAAAATTAGAATGATTAACTTGTTAATTGAACTATGAATTGATATTGATATGTTAGTAGAGTTCATATGTATGTTATAGAACCTATATGGTTGGTCTAAGCCAGCTAAATTGAAGAGCATATGTTATGTGGTCTGAACTCTGCAAAAATATAGCAAAGCTTGAGTCTGCCCCGAAGTGGCTCGGCCGCGCCACTTCCCCATACAAAACTAGTGCGGCCGCGTTGGTTGTTTGTGGTTAAAAATTTTGTTGGCGTGCTAGGCAGGTGGGCTTAGCTTAGTAAAATATAACAGTAAGTCTGATATGATGTTCAAGTTGTCTTACATACAATTTATTATGTTAGCCCTCTGAGAAACGAAAAGAACTTAAGTGGAATGAATCTATTTGTTTGAGAAACGAATTTGTAGTGAATGAATTCGCTAAATATGTTTAAAATATGAAAATATAGCATGAACACTGAATTGGAACCCTTAAAATGATTTATTAATGTTTTTGAAGTGTTATAATTATTCTGTAAATGAGTAGCTAAGAGTTTAACAAGTTTAACAAATCAAAAACTAACTAATTCTGACTTAAAATGAAGAAGTTATGAAGATTTGAAGTAAAAATATTGAGAAAACTATAATTTGGGCAAGCCAAGAGCGGGTGCGCTACCCAAGAGTGCTGGCACGCAGCTGGCACCTGCCAAATGGCACGAGCACGCTGGGAGTGTGATGAAAATGAGCGCGGCCGCACCTATAGTATGTCTGGTGTGACTGTTTTGACCTATTTTGGTAAAATGGCCATTACTTTTTCATACGGACTTCGATTGAGGCGATTCAAGATGATCCAGAACGAGAACGAATAGACCTAAAACTTTTGTTCTTTAAGTTATTCAATTTGAGGTCATTAGGAGTCAAAATGGTCATCTATAGGACTGATGTGTATTAGGAGGCAATCGGAGGACGTCGGGCATGCACGTATACAAGTGTAGTGCTCCTGACGATAAAATATGTTATTCTAAGTGATAAAACATAAATATGCATGATAATAGACATGTCATATAACAAAGATTACTTTACTCATAATGGAATGCTTTAACATGATTTTCTAAAAGAAAACTTAATGTTTTTGAGAAACGGAAGTTGATGAATTTGGTGTCCCTGTAGTTCTGACCTTGGACCCTATGTACGGATATCAACGTGCATGAAAGGTAGTTTTAAAGTTACCTTGCATATAATAGATTGATATAGCTTGGTTTAAAATGTTTTTAAAGAAAAATCGAAAGTTTTTTAGAACTAATAGTTTTAAATATTGTGTAAAGTATACTCTAACCTTTCTAGCATACATACTAAGACGCCTTATGCCTCTAGATATGACGAATATGTTCACCATCTAGCTAAGCATGAATTGGACCTTTCAAGTGTGGTTTAAAATAAGTTTTCAAATAATGAATTATGCTATGTCCATGTAAATAAGATATATACATGTGAGCATGCTATTAGATGCTTATTAGTACCAATATATGGTTTAAAAGCTTATAACATCGAATCTTGTTAAAGAAAGTTGTTAAGCCTTATTGATTGAAATAAATCATTATGGAGCTAAGTAGTTTAAATATGAACTTAAAAATAGATCACAACCTACTTGATGTAAGTTTACAGTACGTATCAGAATACTTGTTATGTTATAAATTATATTGGGCAATAAAAAGCCTAAGTCTGGTTCTGGCAGGGAGTAGCGCGGTCGCACCGCTCCCAAGCTTAAATGCAATGCGGTCGCGCCGTTCTGTAGAGTGACCAAGGGCAGTTTGTTATCTGCATGGTCTTAAGTTATGGTTATATGTTGTCCTTAGGGACTACAAGATATGAAATAATATTGTTTAGATAAATATGATAGTAGAATGAGCTAGTCTCATGGTTATCCTAAGTTCAAGTAAAAATGAAACCAAGTTAAGAAATAATATTTGTTCTTATATTAAGAGCGTATGAAATGTATTACTGATGGGTAGGAATTCATGATTATATAACTATGTAGGAGCACACGCAGTGCATAAAAGATATAAGCACTTAAGTCGTAGTTCATAAACTACGAATCATGCAAGTCTTTCAGTTTCTATTTGCTCTATAATGTTGATAACTGTTGGTTGATTTATTCCATGATATGGAATGTTAAATTATATATGAAATGCATATGAAATACGTATGAAATGAAATATGTTATGCCATAAAACGTGGAAATATCTATGAGATATGTATGAGATTGAAAGTCAATCAACGATTATATGAATTATAAGTTAATCTCAATACTCGTTATGTGAGAAGCAGCATGAAGGCTATGAGTTTAAATGCTTATGATTGTATAAACTGTGTATCATGATATGTGCTATGTGATGCATGAAAAATGTTAGAATTGCTGGGCTGTCGAGCTCACCCTTGAAAATAACAACTTTTGCAGGTTAAGGACTCGCGGTAAAGATTACGTGTTACTTGATTGATAGAGTTCAATAGTATCAAAGGAGATGGATTTATTTATTTAAATATATGCTCTTGAACCATGTTTAGGTTCTAGGAGATGTACATGATAGTAGTTTATGATGTGTAATACATGTTGAGTTGTAAAGTTGTACTATGTGATGTATAGAGGAATTCGAATCGAGATGTAAAAATGTATACAGTAAATCGGATAGAAGGAATCATAACATAATTTGATTCAAGGATATGTAATTGATTCAAGTTAAGAGATCAATAAAAGATTTTTTTCCAAAGGAGATTGAAAAAATTTAAATTATTCTGCATATTTTTATAACATCGAATATGATGTAAGACAGGAAAGGTAAATGACCAAGATTTGAAACTTATTAAAGTTTGGGGTCATTATAAACATCCTGGAAATGGAAAGAAATTATATTCTAAATTGTAATAGGCAAAGTTATATTCATTAAGTTATGAATAAAAGATATAAATAGTTTGACGATAGTAGTATCGTGGCGGACCGGATTCGGGGTTTATAGGGACCCGGATTTAGGGGTGTCACAGGTTGGTATCAAAGTTGCATGTTATAAATTTTAGGTAAGAGTACCTTAAGCTATAACTTGAGAGAGAGAAAGATAATACGAATAATGTCTATAAGATGAAGATGACAAAGATAACAAGAATAAACTCGAATAGAGTTTAGTTTATAATGGGAAAGAACCCTAGCTAAGGTAAACCGATGATCATGACGTGATTGGATTAAGCTATGACATGATAAATAATCTGTAATCACGAAGTGGCTATAGCTTGATGCTATAAGAGAAGGTACTATGAAATGGTACGAGATGAACTCATGAGGTGTAATAACCGACGAAATCGGATTAATTGTAAAATAATTTTATTTGAATAAATAATGAATAAAATTATAATATATTTTATTTATAATGAGTAAGCAAGATGAAGGTTATTCTATAACCTAAAAGTTGAATAATGTCGTAGTATTCTAGCTATTTGATGGAATTAAGGTGTTTGAATTTTGAAGACAAAAATAAAAGCTTTCTGAGAAATTCTCTGAAAAATACTATTCATCCATTTTTACTCGGGAATTATTTTTAAACTTCCGAGAAATATGCAATGATAGAATGATAAGGAGAGATGAATTATGTAATAACAATTCAGTTATGACAAACACAGTTTTTTTGCCTGCGTACTAAGTTCGAGAATGTTAAGTAAAGTGAAGATTTGAATAAATAACGATCATATAATAAGAAAGTTATTATACGAGATAATGGATACGAGTATGATACGATGTATTGTACAAGTATATGCGAAAGATGACATAACGTATATGATGAATGATTATACGAACTAGTATACGAGGAGAATACGAGATTTATACGTTAAAAGCTTAAGCCATTCATAATGGACTAATAGGATTGCTCATGTATTTGAAAAGCCCAAGTGAAATATTGTTAAGGCCCAAATATAAGTAATGCAAGCCTAAGGATAGGCCCAAAGTTAATTAAACCTAAGCCCGAACCAAGAACCGAACCCGTGGATCGAACCGATGGGTCACCGGGTGAGAAAAACCCATGGGGCAACCCATGTAGGCCCCCCATGGTGAGTCATGGCTGGCCAAATAAGGAGGTGGGATAGCTTTCTTTGGAAGTTTGGTTGAGGAGGTGGGAATAGAAAGTAGGTGGAGGTTTTTGACCTTTATACCCTCACTTTGCAAAGCTTATAAATAGGAAGCTTGGTTAGTCTTATGTTGGTTGTTTAATTTCCAACAACACTAAGAACAAATATATTCAGAGAGAAGTGAGAACTAGTTTTGCTAATCCAAGAAGAAAGAAAGCTTGAACATCAAAGGTAATGAACTTCTAACCACTAATCTTCATCTCTTCAATAATAGTTTGATAGAGAAGTGATTATTGGTGGAGAATGTATCATAAGGAGTAACAAGGAAGGCTATTAGTGAACTTAAACATTAATAAACCATGTTACAAGTGGAATCATAATCATATAGTTATGTACAAATAAAGAACACATGAAAATCTATCATTTGTTGTTGATGGACAAGTTTAAAACCATCGTGTATAGGACCAGATGATATATGCTTGGTTAGGATGATAAATGTATGAATGATGGAATGAATCCATTTTGAACGGATTAAAAATCTCAATCAACGAAGTTATGGTGAAATTTACGAGATTAGACGATAATCGTCGAAATCGTGAAATTCTCGGAACAAAAATCATAAGTCGTCGTTTAACTTGGAAACCTTAGTTTTCGATGGCGTAAAGTATAAGTTACATTTGAGAGTTGCAGACTCAAGAATGGTCGAATTCCTACATAAAACGAAGAAATGAGCTATGAACGTTCACGAACGTTTAACGAATGCGTAATAAAGAACTTAAACTGTGAATTCAGTGTTAACGGATTCGGAAACGTTAGTTGTCCTAATGAAATCATAGTATACAAAATATGTGTGGTAATGGCTTTTGAACGAGCTAATTCTGACTTATAACGATTAAGTTACAAGCCCGAAAAGAATTGGAAGTGGAAAACTTAAAAAACTTTCTAAGCCTCAGGGGCGGCGCTGCGCTTATAAAGTTGGCGCCGCAACGCCATCTCCGGATCGCATACACTGCCAAGTCGTGCCGCACCGGGGCATATAGTAAAGGGTTTGGCACCGCAGCACTGTAACCGAATTCCATACACTGCTAACTCGCGTCGCAGCGAGGAACATACTTAGGAAGTTGGCGCCGCAGCGCCAGTACTAGATAAGAGGCAGTAAAGAATAATAATGAATGTAAAGGAAGGGAAGTTGATTGAAGGTGAATTATTACCTTAATTAATTTAAAGTAACATCATTAAAGATGATTAAAACCTTAAGTTTAAACATGAAAAGATAACGAAAGGTTACTCATATGTAAACACAAAGTAGTACAATAAACCGTAATGAACGTTAAATGAATGTTAGTTAAAGTTATGAATGATTAGACCGAGAAGAAGGGGAAGATAAGTTAATGTTAATACGTGATGATCATTTTGACCTAATGTGGTATGCTATGTAATCATGTATTGTAGAATTTATAAAGACACAAAAAGAGAAGTGAATTAACTGTAGAAGACACTGAAGGCAAGTGTTCTAAACTATTGTCTATGCTTATTTTGGACAAGCTTTATGATTCATGTATCTTACGCATAAATTGATATACAAAGAAGTCGAAGCCAATTCCTTCAGCTAAGACTTAGAATATTTTGTGGATTTCATTACATTCTGTTAAAATATTATTGATATTGCTATCTTATACCAACTGTGTTTGGTATGGATTTTAAGAAAGATTGAGTATAAATAAACAAATGTTTTGTAAGTCAATCGACATGCACGTGAGGTTGCCAAAACTTAAACGTAGATACGTTTAATAAAGTAGTGTTATACAACATAGAGTACTATAGGCTGATCACCTAGACGTGCTCGTAAGAAATGTCAGACTTACGGTCTTGGTGCCGAGTTGTCCTTTTCAAAGAAAGAATGAAATGCTCAAGGTCTTAGACCAAAATTGATATTAAACGTATGTTGTGCGTTGTTAAATATTTTTAAGAAAGGAGAAGTGCTATTTTGAATTATCTATAGTGCTTCATAACTATTGATTCAGTTATAGAAGATGTGACAACCCGAGTAAAATCAAATTATCCAGAATTTAAGTTAAAGAATTAGTTATTAATAAAATGAATTTTTATTAATACTATTTTGTGTTATGTGTTTAGTAATTGTTTTAGAACCTAGGATAATTATAAGTCAGGAGAATTCTGGCTACGAGCTAGACTGAATGAGTAAGAATTTTCAAGATGAAAATAAAAAATTTCCGGGAACAAAAATATTTCCGGATAAAAAGACGAAATAGACACTATTCATCCGTTTCTACTCAAAGATTGAGTTTGAATTTCTAAGAAACGCGTAATGATAGAATTCTAAGACGTGATGGAATGCTCAATAATATTTCAGTTATGGCAAACGAAGTTTTTACCCGTGGACTTAAAACCTAAGGGTTAGGAAAAGTGAGTTCCGAGAATTTAATGGTTAACGAATAATGTTTAGGGTTATTATACATGAGGAATACGAGTATGATACTAGTTATTATACGAGTATAGTACGAAGATAATTACGATGTATAATACGAATATCGTACGAACTATATACGAAGAGAATACGAGAAAGGTATGCGTAGAATACGATTAGTCTTAATGGACTTTGAGTTCATGGACTTTGTAGAATCCAATTGGACTTAGATTATGTCAAGCCCAATGTGTATGAAATCAAGCCCAAGATAGGCCCAAGGAGAATTAATGTTAAGGCCCAAACCAAGAAAATAAATCACGGGTCGAACCAATGGATCACCAAATGGGTAAAACCCATGGGGGGGGGACCCATGGGCCTTGTGGGTCGGCTACTTGGTGGCCAAGTAAAGTAGATTTACTTGGTAGCTGAGCAAAGGAATAGTAAGGAGGTTTGGGAAAAAATGACTATTTTGCCCTTACCTTAAAAATCTATAAAAGAAGAGCTTAAGCTATTTTGTGGTTAATGAAAAATTATCACACACTTGAGAGAGAGAGAGAGAGTTCGGATGAAGAGTAAGAGGAAGAGGAAAAGCTAGCCCGAGTGCACGCTTTGTCCAACGGAGGAAGATTAAAGAAGAGATGTAATCCGAAATCTAACCCTAAGTAAATTTTCTTCAAGTTTTATATGTTTAAAATATAGCTTAATGAGAATAAGAAGTAAATGATGTTAAGAATGATTTCATATGGTTGAAATTATGAGAAAACAAAGAAATTAGATTTAGAAGTTTAGTTATAAATTTCTTAAGGAAGTATAAGATTCATAATGAATTAGGATGATCCGAATGAATCATATGAACGATTCGGTGAAATTAGTAAGGAATGATGTTTTATAACATCAAATTCAAAGGAAAAGTGAAATCGTAATCAAAATATAGAATAAAAATGAAGAACGAGCGAAGAACGCGCGAAGAACACGAAGAACGTTGTTGATGGACAAATTTAAAACCATCGTAGTATAGGTTGTTGTTGATGGACAAGTTTAAAACCATCGCGTATAAGTTAGTTGCTTATTGCTTGGTTAGAAATGGTAGAAACGTTTATGAAGAACGGATTAAACTTAGCTATAACGAAGTTATGACGAAATTTTGTAAAAGACGAACGAAAGATAGAAAGTAGGTAAATGAACCCGAATGAGTAGGGTTTCATAAGAATGTAAGAGAGTGTAGGAAACGTGAGTCATGGTGTAAGACCCCGAATTTTATGAAATAAAAGTATTCAATTTTTCTATTTAGTAAATAGTTAAATTGATAAAAGTTTAAAGTTAAGGGTGATATGTGAAAATTTTTCAAAATAAGGAAGTAGTTATAAAATACTCATTATTGTCGGGGAATATTCATTTGGCTGTGGAATATTTTTACGATGGCGCAACCATTTGTGGGCCCCGTAACGAAAAATTGTCGAAGGAAGAAAACGACAAGTATGAGTTTTTTATAAATAACGACGTAGTTGTTACCATTAACACCGTTGGAATACCCGGTGGTTAAAATACAGTAATACGCGGTGTTGCACAGTAGCACACGGTATTGCACCAATTATTGATGCTTACATAAGAAGGCACAACTCAATAATTATTACAATATTTACTGTTCAATATTTTATTTTATTGATTCAATAATTGCTACGTTAATATTTTATATTATTGTCGTTTCAATAATTGTCACTACATAATATTTCTCATTATCAGATCAATAATTCATATTAATTGAATAATATTATTAGATAGCAATATTGGCAATGTCTAAGGATGTTCTGTCTAGGAGAGGTTATTTAATTGTTTGATAATAAGGAGAAATCCTTACCGGAAGGCCCACTCTTTCCTAGAAACAGCCTGATTGTCAGTATTGTGATTCTGTAATATTATTTGTGAATAATTAATTATTGATTTATATGATAAGAAAAATATTTATTTTATGTGGATATAAATGAAGAAATTTTTAGAAAAGTGACAATTATTAAAATTTGATATTTTATCTTTTTTGATAAAATAATTTATTTAAATATATTATTATATTATAATAATATAATAATGGTGATATTTTTACAATGAATGTGTGATATATGAATAAATGAGAAGGAAGAGTATTTTTGTTACAATAAATGCTAAAAACATGTTAAACATATTGGTGGATCCCATTTTTGACAGAAATTTGATTATAGCCTGCAAAATCATCCGTATGTGGATTTCAGTTATTTTTCCTTTGGAATTTAGAAAAACTTAAAGCTACAAAGTTGTAGAGAATTGAATTTCCTATGAAATGGACATAAGATTCGAATTTTTCTGATAAAAGGACAATTTATTATGAATTATTGAAGTTTCGAAATATTGTGTCTAAATTGATTTTGTTACAAAAAATATTTAAAACATGTTTTTCATGTTGGTGGGCCGCACTTACATGTGTAAAATTTTGAAATCAGATTTTTCCAAGTGTGCGTATGAATTTTTATAAATATTATTATTTTATTAAATTTTCTACTTTGGTGTTCTAAGTATTTTCCTATAAATAGGTATTTAGGTTAGAATTGAAAATTACACTAGAAATTAAAGTTTTCTCTCTCTATATTATCGAGCGTATTTTTTGTGAGTATTTAGATATCTTGAGTGTTTCTATACGGTACAAGTTCCCTTCAGCGTTATATCCGATATTTCAGTCAGAAGTACTGCACTTTTGAGGTAAGAGATTGTAAGGGTTATTATGTTTTTCAGTTTCGTAATTTTTCCGAACCTTCAAAAATTTTAGAAAAATTTGAAATGATAATTTGACGAGTTTTCTAGATTGTGTCAAAAAATGGCGATTTTTGGATGTATAGATTAGGAGTTATGAATTTAATGGAAAAGAGTATTTTAAAAGTAAATCCTTATAACTCCTTGTGGTTAACTCCAAACTTTGTAAAATTTTTATTGGGAGTACATATATATAACAGAAGTATACTCTGTAAATTTCAAAATTTTTAGACAAAAGTACAGTTTATGATAAATGTCTAAATATTCGGTAGTTTTGGCCATATGGAAAATAGTAAATAATTTTTAAAAATTCTAAGAAAAATATATGTTCAATATGGGACTATATTATGCTAAATCATAGAAAAAAAAATTTGGGACTGATTTGGTATTTTTCATGAAAATAGACTAGTTATGAGCAAATGAATTAAATATGTTATGTGAAGTAAGAAAATTAAAAAATAGGATTTTATAGCTTGAGAATCCTATATAAGGTATATGCGTGTTTTGGTTATTGGTGATGAAATCTTATGAGTTTGGCATTTTAGGATGATTAAATGTATTAATTAGTAAAGTGTAAACAATTAAAATAAATTGTTGTAATATTAATAATATTATATTATGAGATTATTAAGTGATTTATAACATTTGGATTAAGGTGTTGGAGTTACTTTATCTTTTCGTGTTGGAGTTACTATTCATAAGTTATTATTCACTATAAAATTTATTTCTTTTTATAACCAAATTATCGTTAATTTATGAATCATACTCTTAAAATTAAACACATGTTTTGATTGTATTATTTTTATAATATTTTTATAATCCTGGTGGTAAAATTTTTCTTTGACTCGAGTGTAAAGATGGATAGATTATTGGTATGATCGTGACGTTGGGCTCTCTTTGGCCAGTAGTGTAAAGATGAATTGTTGACTGGTATGATCATGACCATTGAATTTATAATTGAATATCTTTAACTTAAGTGCAAATGTGAATTGATCAACATGTTTATAATTATTGTTTATATAAATTCTGAAATGATTATATATTTCTTCGAGATATTAATATCTTTGGCATGTAGTACAAAGATAACTTGTTGAATATCTTTGACATGTAGTGCAAAGATGAACTGTTGGTGAATATTTTTGGCTCGTAGTGCAAAGATGAATTTATTAGTATGATTATGAATAAGAACTGCTGTGACGCCCCCAAAATTAGGTATACATCACCCATCTTGGGTCGTCAGATACATAGTACATAATACAAATACAACTTACTAATACAACTGTCGTGTACAATACGATAAAACATAAACTGTGAGTTTGAATATAAATATTATCTTCTAGAGAGTATTCATACTCAAAAAGAGTCCTCATTACATTTATTAACACACCATTACATAGAATAGTGAGGACTACTAACTAATACTATCATTCAAACCATCACTCCGTTCCCCGACTTGGCCCAGCTACGTTCTCATTTCCTGAATAGAACAGTGAAAGAAAGGGTGAGCTCAACTAGCCCAGTAAGAAATATTATGAGTAAGATAATGCAGAATAAATTATCATTAGCCTTCAACAATGTTAAACTGATAAAATATAATAGACATCAAGTTTAACTGCAGCAGAACAAGCAATCCATTAAAAGAGTCAAGTAGAAAATAAACTCTACTATCTTTTATGATTTAAAAGGTTTTTCAACATTGTGATCGCTGGGACTCAGCTTAATAAAATAATCCACATCATCGAATCACCCCTGCACTACGGCCAAGGATATGGGTCAATGAGGACTTTTACCACATGCCAACAACTGTCCATCAATCCACTACGGGCCAATGAGGACTTTTATCACATCATTTGTAACATTACGGTCATGATTATACCGAATAATCCCTTGTCATAATCATACCAAGTCCATCTATGCACTACAGGCCACATATGACTTTCAACATTTTATAAACATGAGGATGATGACAATGATATAAGAATTCAATAAAACAAGTTCAAGAATTAATTTATCCAAGAATTAACAACGTCCAAATTGTCAACATGATACTGCTTTGTGGAGTAAAACTCAAGAATACTTAGAAGAATATTTTCATGAAAAGATACTGGATGAACCGCAATTATCAAGGATATTACACTAATTTCATGGAGTATAGAAGTCAAAACTTAACCAACTGAGTATAATAAAGAATGGAATAACAAAAGAAATCACCCGGCATACGATAGACCGCACAGACAGGTTATTCCAATAGAATAATAAATAATGGAACCAGGTCCGGCGTAAACGCACAGATAGGATATTCCGACAGAATAATAAATAGTGGAACCTGGTCCGGTGTAAAACACACAGACAGGATGTTCCAACAGAATAATAACAAGACGGAACCAGGTCCGGTGTAAAATATACAAACAGGATGTTCCAACAGAATAATAATAAAAACGGAACTAGGTCCGGTGTAAAACACACAGACAGGATGTTCCAACAGAATAATAATAAAAATGGAACCAGGTCCGGTGTAAAACACACAGACAGGATGTTCCAACAGAATAATAGAAGAATGTCACCAAGTATAGGGTAGACCGCGTATACAGGATATTCCAACAGAATAATAAGAAATGGAATAACAACAATTCTCTTCATGAATAAGAAAGAATAACACCCCTTACCGTTTTAAAGAAGAGCTGAAATAAGGAAGTAGTTAAGTAGCAGAATAATCTTCTTCTCTCTCTCTCTATAGTTTCTCTCTCTAGAGTTCAGTGAATTCGTAAGAAATAATGAAGGAATGAGCTGCTATTTATAGAAATATAGAATGCATAGTAACTAATCCATGAACGGTCCAGATTGATTACTTTAATCTGACGGTCCATATTTAAAGAAAAATCTTTTAAATAAAATATAATATATTCTATTTATAGAATAACTTTAATAAAGTATTTTATTTTATATAAAAAGATATTTCTGTTTTATTACGTTAATAATACGAATAAAACAAAACGTCATTATCGCTAAATAATTCATATTATTAACTGACAATAATTGAATCAAACTGAGTGACTTCTCACATAAGCATTAATAATCAATACCGTGTGCTACTATGCAACCACACGTATTACTGTACTTTTACTACCGAGTAGTTCAACAGTATTAATGGTAAAACTTCCGCCGTTATTTTTAATAAAATATTTTTGTCGTTTTCTCAATCCGACAATAATTCCGTTGTGGGGTCCACCAATGATTGTGCCGTTATACGAATATTCCCTGTTAAAACGAATATTCCCCGACCAATCGAATATTATATAACAACTTGCGTACTTTGTAAAATTTATAAATATTACCCACAACTATAACATTATATCAAATTAACTCCATAATATTCAAAAATGATATTTATAGAAAATTAATCTTTATTTATAAAAGTTAGGGTCTTACAACCTCCCCTTCTTATGAAATTTTGCCCTCGAAATTAGGGTACGTACCTGGTATGTCGAAGAGGTAAGGATACCTTGATTTCATTTCAGTTTCTAACTCCCAAGTCATTTCCTCAACATCGTGGTTTCTCCACAAAACTTTGACTTGAGGTATAACCTTGGAGCGTAGAGTATGTTCCTTCTTATCTAAGATTTGAACAGGAACTTCTTCATACGTCAAATCCTCCGCTATTTCGTCCGTTTCTAACTCAATAATGTGGTTCGGGTCTTCCACATATTTGTGTAACATGGATATGTGAAAAACGTTATGAACACGAGACATACTTGGCGGTAAAGTGAGTCTATAAGCCACAGTTCCTACTCGATCGAGGATTAAAAATGGACCGATGAATCGAGGATTGAGCTTTCCTCTTTTTCTAAATCTCGTAACTCCTTTCCATGGAGCAACACGTAAGAACACATGATCTCTTATATCAAATTCCACGTCCTTTCGATGAAGATCAACATAACTCTTTTGTCGATCTTGTGAGATTTTTATACGTTGTCGGATCGTTTGAATCTTTTCTGTAGTCATACGTACCAACTCCTGTCCCAACAACGTTGCTTCACCCACCTCATCCCAGCATACTGGAGAACGACATTTTCTTCTATACAATGCTTCGAATGGAGCCATGCCAATACTTGCTTAATAACTGTTGTTGTAGGAAAACTCCACCAATGGTAAGAACTTGTCCCAACTTCCCTTGAAGTCAAGGACATAGAGTCTTAATAAATCTTCTAGAGTTTGAATAGTCCTCTCTGATTGTCCGTCCGTCTGAGGATGATATGCCGAACTAAATCGTAAATCTGTGCCCATAGCTTTTTGTAAACTAACCCAAAATCGTGAAGTGAATCCTGGGTCTCGATCAGAAACTATGGATACTGGCATACCATGCAGTCTTACAATCTCGTTTATGTACATACGAGCAAGACGTTCAAGTGTATAAGTTTCTCGTATCGGTAAGAAATGAGCAGACTTGGTCAATCTATCAACAATGACCCAAATCGCATCTATACCTTGAGAAACCTTAGGAAGACCGGTAACAAAATCCATGGTAATGTGCTCCCACTTCCATTCTAGAATTTCAGGTGGTTGCAATGGACCTTTTGGTACTTGATGCTCCGCTTTGACTCGTTGACAAGTTAGACACCTTGAGATAAACAACGTTATCTCTCTCTTCATATTGCTCCACCAAAATGTATGACAAAGATCATGATACATTTTGGTACTTCTAGGATGGATTGCAAACGGTGTGTTGTGCGCCTCCGTCATGATTTCATACTTTAAATCAGGGTTGTTAGGAACACAAAGTCTGGAGTTGACTCGAAGTATTCCTTCTTCATCGATTCTTGCTTCTGGCATAGCACTTTCTTCCTCATACGCATCAGCTCCAGGTCTGTAGCTTGAGCAGCTTTAACTTTATCGATTAAAGTTTGTTCTACTCGTATATTCACCATCATCACATGGGTCCCTGGAGTCTTTAACTCTATCTCCATCCTTTGCAAGTCACACAAAATTGGCCTTTGTGTTGAAAATATTGCACTCGTACTTGCATATGATCTTCTACTCAATGCGTCAGCTACCACGTTCGCTTTTCCAGTATGGTATTGAATGGTATGATCATAATCTTTCAACAGTTCAAGCCAACGTCGTTGTCGCATGTTGAGTTCCTTTTGAGTGAAGAAATATTTGAGGCTTTTATGATCCGTAAAGATGGACCTTCTCCCCATACAAGTAATGCCTCCAAATTTTAAGTGCAAAGGCAACAGCTGCCAACTCTAGATCATGAGTAGGATAATTCCTCTCATATTTCTTGAGTTGTCTTGATGCATAGGCTATGACTTTTTCATGTTGCATGAGAACGCATCCCAACCCTTTGCTCGAAGCATCATTGTAGATGACAAATCCCTCCGAGCCAGTTGGTATTGTTAGAACAGGTGCTGAAATGAGTCTCCTCTTGAGTTCTTGAAAACTTTGCTCACATTCTTCGCTCCAACTGAACTTTGTATCTTTCCGAGTCAGCTGAGTTAATGGAGTAGCGATTCGAGAAAATCCTTCCACGAATCTCCGATAATAACCAGCTAAACCAAGAAAGCTACGCACTTCGGTCACTGATTTAGGTTGTTCCCAGCTTTGAATAGCTTCAATCTTTGCCGGGTCAACCGATATTCCACGACTTGATACTACGTGCCCAAGGAATGCTACCTCCTCCAGCCAGAACTCGCATTTCTTCAACTTGGCATAAAGCTTGTATTCACGAAGCTTTTGGAGTACCAGCCTCAAGTGTTGCTCATGATCTTCACATCTTTTGGAATAAATAAGGATGTCATCAATAAAGACGATCACAAAGTGATCCAAATATTCCTTGAATACCCGGTTCATCATATCCATGAAGGCAGCAGGAGCATTAGTCAATCCAAATGACATGACTAGGAATTCATAATGCCCGTACCGAGTTCTGAAAGCCGTCTTTGGAATATCCTCAGTTCTAACCTTCAGCTGATGATATCCAGAACGAAGATCGATCTTTGAAAAGAATTGTGCTCCTTGCAACTGGTCAAACAGGTCATCAATACGTGGCAATGGGTACCTATTTTTGATGGTGACATGATTTAACTCCCGATAATCAATACAAAGTCGCATACTTCCATCTTTCTTCTTCACGAATAGCACAGGAGCACCCCAAGGAGAAGTACTAGGACGAATAAAGCCAATGTCTAACAATTCCTGCAATTGGATCTTTAACTCCTGAAGTTCAATAGGAGCCATTCGATATGGGGCTTTGGAAATGGGTTTTGTACAGGGTTCAAGGTCGATACAAAATTCAATTTCATGCTCTGGGGGTAGGCCAGGAAGTTCTTCAGGGAATACGTCAGGGAATTTATTAACAATAGAAATATCATTCAAAACTGACGTATTTTTGTTTAGATCCGTGACATGAGCTAAGAAAGCTTGACATCCATTTTTCAATAAACGAATAGCTTTATGGCTTGAGATGACAGCGATTGATTTTAATGGTTTGGTTGCTTGAATTCGCATAATAGGTCGATTAGGAATATGAAAGCTAACAACCTTATAAAAATAATCAATTTTTGCATAATGAGTAGTTAACCAATCAATCCCTAGAATCACGTAAAATGCAAGTATTTTTAATGAAATCAGATCGACAGGTAATGTGTGGGTACCAACTTAAACCAAACAAGACTTATAAACAGTGGATGTAATGAAGGTTTCTCCCAATGGAGTTTCAACAGATAAATCAAAGTCTAATTTCTCCAGAGTCAAATTTAATCGATGAGCGCAAGTAGGAGAAATAAAAGAATGGGTAGAACCGGTATCAAATAAAGTATAGACTTCGTTAGAATTTATGATAACCTTACCCGTGATGACCTCATTCGGGTTCCTTGCTTTTTGGGAGGTCACAACAAACGCTCTCCCTTGCACTACCGGTTTTTACTTTTCTGGGATGGCCTTTGGTGTCTCCATCTTGGCTGAACTTATTTTTGGTAAACGATAAAATCGAGCTAAATGACCTTCTCTTCTACAATTATAACATGCTTTAGACGGCATCGCGCAATTAGGACTGATGTGCCCCTCCCCTCCGCATTTAAAACATATGATAGGTGGTCGTTCTCCTTCCTTAACAACGGGTGCTGGTGCTGACGTCTTTCTATCATTGTTGAATCTCCTCTTCTTGAAATGACCATTCTTATTATTTTGGCCCTGATTACCACCGAAGTGGTTACCATTTCTGGCCTGTTGATTCCCTCCACGCTTGTTGTCACCGCTTTGATGACGGCTCTCACTGGTATTATCATTTTGTCGACTGCTCTCTTTTGGTTGCGTTGACTCGTTATCACGCTCCACTAATTGAGCCCTATTCACAACATCTGAATATAAACACAGTTTATGAGAAATAAGATGTTGACGTATCTCAGGTTTCAAATCTCGCAAAAATATTCGCGTCATTCGCTCTTCATTATCCACCAAGTGGGACACAAACCGGGACAACTCAGCAAATTTAGCCTCATACTACGACACGGTCATATTATTCTGCTCTAATTTGATAAACTCCACCTCCTTCATGTGACGAACACTTTCGGGAAAGTATTTGTCATTGAACAGCTCTTGGAACTTCTCCCAAGACATCTTCAGTGCGGCAGGTTGAGTACGCTTAATCGATTACCACCAGTAATCTGCCTCTCCTCGCAACATAAAGGCGGCAAAGGGAACCTTTTGCTCCTCGGAGCATCCCAAGACATCAAATATCTTGGTAATCTGCTTTATCCATGTTTCCGCTATAAGTGGTTTTGGCTCTCCCTTAAACTCTGGTGGTCCCAGCTCCTTGAACTGTTTAGCGGTGACCGTCTGAGAGTTTTCAGTGTTTCCACCTATATTTTGGACAGGAGCCGCTCTCGCCTGCTGTTGCATGAACTGCATAAAATTTTTGAACATTCCATCATTCATCATCTGGTCAGTGTTGTTGTTTACATGAGGATTGTCACCTTCCTGATGCACATTATCCTGATTATTGATATGTGGTGAATCAACAGTCGCCTGTGCTTCATTGCTATTCTCAACATTCTCAGATGCCATTTTTAGATACTGCCACGAAATAAAAGTTAATTGATATGTCATATATTATCCTTATATTATGACCGACCAATTAAATACCATGCAAATAAACTTAGGTAGGTCATACTAGCGAAGGAATTCCCCGTCTCTCCCCTCCTAGTTCTATTCTCACATCTTAGCCAGGGATCATATCCCTAAGCTCTGATACCAACTGTGACACCCCCAAAATTAGGTATACATCACCCATCTTGGGTCGTCAGATACATAGTACAGAATATAAATACAACTTACTAATACAACTGTCGTGTACAATATGACAAAACATAAACTGTGAGTTTGAATACAAATATTATCTTCTAGAGAGTATTCATACTCAAAAGGAGTCCTCATTACATTTATTAACACACCATTACATAGAATAGTGAGGACTACTAACTAATACTATCATTCGGACCATCACTTCGTTCCCCGACTTGCCCCAGCTACGTTCTCATTTCCTGAAGAGAACAGTGAAAGAAAGGGTGAGCTCAACTAGCCCAGTAAGAAATATTATGAGTAAGATAATGCAGAATAAATTATCATTAGCCTTCAACAATGTTAAACTGATAAAATATAATAGACATCAAGTTTAACTGCAGCAGAACAAGCAATCCATTAAGAGAGTCAAGTAGAAAATAAACTCTACTATCTTTTATGATTTAAAAGGTTTTTCAACATTGTGATCGCTGGGACTCAGCTTAATAAAATAATCCACATCATCGAATCACCCCTGCACTACGGCCAAGGATATTCGTGTATTCATTAATGGTCATTATCATGCCAACAACTGTCCATCAATGCACTACGGGCCAATGAGGACTTTTACCACATCATTTGTAACATTACGGTCATGATTATACCGAATAATCCCTTGTCATAATCATACCAAGTCCATCTATGCACTACAGGCCACATATGACTTTCAACATTTTATAAACATGAGGATGATGACAATGATATAAAAATTCAATAAAACAAGTTCAAGAATTAATTTATCCAAGAATTAACAACGTCCAAATTGTCAACATGATACTGCTTTGTGGAGTAAAACTCAAGAATACTTAAAAGAATATTTTCATGAAAAGATACTGGATGAACCGCAATTATCAAGGATATTCCACTAATTTCATGGAGTATAGAAGTCAAAACTTAACCAACTGAGTATAATAAAGAATGGAATAACAAAAGAAATCACCCGGCATGCGATAGACCGCACAGACAGGTTATTCTAACAGAATAATAAATAATGGAACCAGGTCCGGCGTAAACGCACAGACAGAATATTCTGACAAAATAATAAATAGTGGAACCAGGTCCGGTGTAAAACACACAGACAGGATGTTCCAACAGAATAATAACAAGACGGAACCAGGTTTGGTGTAAAATACACAGACAGGATGTTCCAACAGAATAATAGAAGAATGTCACCAAGTATAGGGTAGACCGCGTATACAGGTTATTCCAATAGAATAATAAGAAATGGAATAACAACAGTTCTCTTCATGAATAAGAAAGAATAACACCCATTACCGTTTTAAAGAAGAGCTGAAATAAGGAAGTAGTTAAGTAGCAGAATAATCTTCTTCTCTCTCTCTATAGTTTCTCTCTCTAGAGTTCAGTGAATTTGTAAAAAATAATGAAAGAATGAGCTGCTATTTATAGAAAAATAGAATGCATAGTAACTAATCCATGAACAGTCCAGATTGATTACTTTAATCTGACGGTCCATATTTAAAGAAAAATCTTTTAAATAAAATATAATATATTCTATTTATAGAATAACTTTAATAAAGTATTTTGTTTTATATAAAAAGATGTTTCTGTTTTATTACGTTAATAATACGAATAAAACAAAACGTCATTATCGCTAAATAATTCATATTATTAACTGACAATAATTGAATCAAACTGAGTGACTTCTCACATAAGCATTAATAATCAATACCGTGTGCTACTATGCAACCACACGTATTACTGTACTTTTACTACCGAGTAGTTCAACAGTATCAATGGTAAAACTTCCGCCGCTATTTTTAATAAAATATTTTTGTCGTTTTCTCAATCCGACAATAATTTCGTTGTGGGGTCCACCAATGATTGTGCCGTTATACGAATATTCCCTGTTAAAACGAATATTCTCCGACCAATCGAATATTATATAACAACTTGCGTACTTTGTAAAATTTATAAATATTACCCACAACTATAACATTATATCAAATTAACTCCATAATATTCAAAAATAATATTTATAGAAAATTCATCTTTATTTATAAAAGTTAGGGTCTTACAACTGTGATTTGGTATAACCATGATCTTTGATGTTTTAGGTAATGACAGGTGATGAAAATTATATTCGTCTTGGGTGCGAAGAGGAATTTAGAACCACAATTATGATTATGAGTTATTCACATAATTGTGGACAAGAACTTTTGATTGATGTTACAGGTTTAAAACATTATTGGTGGACTTTTAACATAGAGAATATAATTGACATTGTGGTCTATTTGACTCTTCTAATGGATTGCTCGTTCCGCTGCAACTATGGTTGAAAAGTTTATTCATCTACCATATGTTCTAAATCTCTGATTCATTACTGATGAAGGCTTTTGATAACTTAATTATCTTTAGTCATGATATTCTTTACTAAGCTAGTTATGATCACCCTTTTATTTCACAATTCCTTTCAGGTGATAAGAGTATAGCGGGGTCGAGTCGGGGTAACAAGAGAATAGAACGGTGGTCGATAGCTATTGAGGTTTCCCCTAAAATAGTATGAAAATAATTTTATTGAGAACTTTAGATAATTGTGTTGTATTTTATACGTCAATTAATAGTTATATTTGGTGAATCAAATAGGGTGAAGCGAACCCAACTTTGAAAGGGTGTTTTGCCACTATCATACAAGATGTCTAATGACATACAACTTCGTGTTATCATAAGACAGGGTTATGCACATTCACTTGCTGAGTATATCTACGAGCACTTCCTATATAATTTTGGAGTTTGGTTGAAATATAATTCTCCATTAGAGACAATGGAGATAATTATATGTCAAGAGAAGACTCGCCATTGAAAAAAATATAATAGTAATCTTCTCATTTTTCTTTGGGGTCTATGGGGTCAACCAAGGATAATTCTCTAGTCATATGATATCTATTATAACTTAGATGCATGGCCTCCTATGTACGAAAGTTTTCTTGAGCATTTTCCAAAGATTTTAATTTCTAAAACAGTTATTGACTGTACCTTTATGTAAGGTGCCATTGTGACGTGCTATCCAAGGCTGGGATAAGAGTCATAGTTGGTATATATTTGTATTTAAACTCATAGTATATGTGCTGTCGTATTTTGCAAGATAATTGTAATAATAAAGTTATAGTTATTTTCTGTACCATATATTTGGCGACTCATAATGGGTTGGGTGGAATAGACCTATTTTGGGGGAGTCACAGTTGGTAGCAGAGCCATAAGTAAAGAGCCCCGAGCCTCTATCTGGTGACTTCCTGTTGATAGGGGATGCACCGAAGGCAGACTCTCCGTAGGGGAGGTCGTTCTGCTGTGGCAAACTGATAGGTATCACTGTGAGGTGTTGTCCACGGTTGGGACATGAGTCACAGTTTGTATCAGAGCTTAGGGATATGGTCTCTGGCGGAGATCAGGGAATATATCTAAGAGGGGAGAGACGAGTAAAATCCTTCACTAGTGTGTGTCCTACCTAAGCTGAATTTTCTTACTTAAGTTGACAAAGTGTGATGCGTCAATTAACCTTTGTTTTGAAGTTATATTCTAGAATGATATCTGAAATACAGGAGATGAGCAATGGAGAAACCATGATGACATGGAAGATGAAATCTAAAATGAAAGCAAGGTATTCTCAACTCTTCGAAATAACAGGTACGTAAATTCCGGGGACGAAATTTCATAAGGAGGGGAGATTGTAAGACCCCAAATTTTATGAAATAAAAGTATTCAATGTTTTTATTTAGTAAATAGTTAAATTGATAAAAGTTTAAAGTTAAGTGTGATATATGTAAATTTTTTAAAATAAGCAAGTGGTTATAACATACTTATTGTTGTCGGGGAATATTCGTTTGACCGTTGAATATTCTTAGGACGGCGCAGCCATTTGTGGACCCCGTTAACAGAAAATTGTCGAATGAAGAAAATGACAAGTATGAGCTTTTTATAAATAACGGCGTAGTTGTTATTGTTAATACTGTTGGAATACCCGGTGGTTAAAATACAGTAATACACGATGTTGCACAGTGGCACACGGTATTGCACCAATTATTGATGCTTACGTAAGAAGGCACTACTCAATAATTATTACAGCATTTACTGTTCAATGTTTTATTTGGTTAATTCAATAATTGCTACGTTAATATTTTATATTATTGTTGTTTCAATAATTGTCACTACACAGTATTTCTCATTATCAGATCAATAATTCATATTAATTGAATAATATTATTTGATAGCATTATTGGCAATGTCTAAGGAAGTTCTGTCTAGGAGAGGTTATTTAATTGCGCGTCAGTAAGGAGAAATCCTTACCAGAAGGCCCCCTCTTTCTTGGAAACAGCCTAGTTGTCAGTATTTTGATTTTGTAATATTATTTGTGAATAATTAATTATTAATTTATATGATAAGGAAAATATTTATTTTATGTGGATATAAATGAAGGAATTTTTAGAAAAGTGACAATTATTGAAAATTGATATTTTATCTTTTCTGATAAAATAATTTATTTAAATATATTATTATATTATAATAATACAATAATGGTGATATTTTTATAATGAATGTGTGATATATGAATAAATGAGGAGAAAGAGTATTTTTGTCATAATAAATGCTAAAAATATGTTAAACATGTTGGTGGATCCTATTTTTGATTGAAATTTGATTATAGCATGCAAAATCATTCGTATATGGATTTCGGTTATTTTTTCTTTAGAATTTGAAAAAACTTAAAACTACACAGTTGTAGAGAATTGAATTTCCTATGGAATGGACATAAGATTCGAATTTTTCTGATAAAAGGGCTATTTATTATGAATTATTGAAGTTTTGGAAT
This sequence comes from Panax notoginseng, assembly GCA_016801055.1. Taxonomy (NCBI): domain Eukaryota; kingdom Viridiplantae; phylum Streptophyta; class Magnoliopsida; order Apiales; family Araliaceae; genus Panax; species Panax notoginseng. The sequence goes on along the minus strand of CM029015.1, from coordinate 74,413,471 downwards.
ATTGTGTCTGAATTGATTTTGTTACAAAAAATATTTAAAACATGTTTTTCATGTTGGTGGGCCCCACTTGCATGTGTAAAATTCTAAAATTAGATTTTTTTCAAGTGTGCGTATGATTTTTTATAAATATTATTATTTTATTAAATTTTATAATCTAGTGTTCTAAGTATTTTCCTATAAATAGGTGCTTAGGTTATAATTAAAAATTACACCAGAAACTGAAGTTTTCTCTTTCTATATTATCGAGCGTATTTTTATGAGTATTTAGATATCTTGAGTGTTGCTATACGGTGCAACTTCCCTTCAACGTTATATCCGATATTCCAGTCAGAAGTATTACACTTTTGAGGTAAGGGGTTGTAAGGGTTATTATGTTTTTCAGTTTCTTAATTTTTTCGAACCTTCAAAAATTTTGGAAAAATTTGAAATGATAATTTCATGAGTTTTATAGATTTTGTCCAAAAATGGCAATTTTTGGATGTATACGTTATGAGATATGAATTTCATGGGAAAAGACTATTTTAAAAGTAAACCCTTATAACTAATTGTGGTTAACTCCAAAATTGATGAAATTTTTTTTGGGAGTACATATATATAACAGAAGTATACTTTCTAAATTTCAAAATTTTTGGACAAAATTACAGTTTATGATAAATGTCTAAATTTTCGGTAGTTTTGGCCATATAAAAAATAGTAAATGAATTTTAAAAATTCTAATAAAAATATATGTTCAATATGGGACTATATTATGCTAAATCCTAGAACAAAAAAAATTTCTGGGACTGATTTGGTATTTTTTATAAAAATGGACTAGTTATGAGTAAATGAATTAAATATGTTATGTGAAATAAGAAAATTAAAAAATAGAATTTTATGGTTTGAGAATCCTATATAAAGTATATGTAGATTTTTGATGAGAGTTTTGGTTATTGGTGATGAAATCTTATGAGTTTGACATTTTAGGATGATTAAATGTATTAATTAGTAAAGTGTAAACAATTAAAATAAATTATTTATGTGACAACCCGAATTTTTATAATTTATTAAAATATGAATTTAATAATTAAAATTCTTATTATTAGATGTTTTGAGTTTGAGTATCTACATATACATGTTATATACTTTGAAATATTTGATTGGTGTGAAGAGAAATATATATTCATATATTGGGAATGTGAGATTTAATAGTTAAGTTAACTATTGAAGAAATTAAATGAATTTGGTAATTATTTTAAATATTTATTGAATTAAATAAATATTTTAAATAATTTATTTGTTGAGAAAAATAAATAATTTATGAAATTATGATATAATAATTTAGTTACAGGTGTATGATAATTAAATTAAAACAAAGGTAAATTTTATTCTTTGAAGATTTAATTTAACGAATTAATTAAATTAAATGAATTATTTAATATTAAAGGGAATAAATAAATTAAATAAAGTAATGTTTAAATCTAATTTATTAATTAAATTAGATATATAATTATTTATTAATCATTAGAGTAATTATAATAAAAATTATAATTATAATTATTATAATGGTAAGCTATTTAAATTGGTAGCAGGTGTGATAAACAAAAACTATATAATATAAGATTATTAAAATAATCTAGGTTGGGAGTTATGTGCTTAGCCAAACAAGGCCTTGTGGCCTTTGGCTTATTCAACTAACGTCTTTTATTTTCTTTAACTAATAAGTACGTGGGAGGTGAGGCTCTATCAGTTATATTACGCGTCTTATTTTTTCTAATGGCCAACTAAGAAGAACAGAGAGGTAGAGAGAAAGAATACATAGAATTGAGACTTGGAGAAGGAGTGGGATTGAGAAGGATTTGCTAGAACCTTGTTAACATCAAAGGGTTAAGGTATAATCTACCCCTAATTCTAATATTTAGTTTTTGTAATTTTCTATTTTCTAGAAATTAGATTTTTGTTGAATTGTTGTAGAAGATGTTGTTTATATGTATGTAATATGTTGCTAAATCTGTTTAGTTATCCTCTATAAGTCTATGTTGGTGTTCAAATATATGAAATTTGGGTGTATTGGGAGAAAAGTAAATAACAGTGTTTTTTTTTTCAAAAATGGCTTTAGAAAGTACAAAATTTCATGCTTAATATGTGTTATAATATGTTATTTGATGTTAGAATATATTAGTACATTAAGAAACGAAAATGGCGTAGTTTGAATCATGTCAATTGGTAAAGAAACGAAGCCGTGGCGATCGAATTTGCTAAATGTGTTTAAAACATGAAAATAGAGTATGAACATGTGTTTTGGGTCAAATTTTAGATTGGTTGATGTTTTTATAAATTGTTAGAATTCTAGTATATTGTAGTTCTATGAATTATGAATCCATATAATCAAAAACGGACTAATTTGGATGTGTATAACTCAAGTTATGAAGATTAGTAGGAGAAAATAGTCAAAAAATCGCAAAACACTATAATCTAGGTGAAGCCCAGCGCGGGCGCACTGCCCAGGAGAGTGGGCACGCTGCCCAGCGCTGCTAGATGGTGCGGGTGCACGAAAAATGGGCGCGGCTGCGCCCCATATCTGCTGATTGTGACTGCTTTGACCTATTTGGGTAAAACGGCCATAACTTTTTCATACGAACTCCAATTTAGGTGGTTCAAGATGATCTGGAACGACTTTTATTCTTTAAATTTTCAATTTGAGGTCTGGAGCAGGGGTCAAAATGGTCATTTTTAGGACTACTGTGTTTTCGGAGATAATCGGGGGGCGTCGAGCATGCACGTATGCAAGTGTAGTGCTCTTGACGATAAAAGATGTTCTAAGTTATAGAACATGAATATTATGAAGTATAATGATGCCTAACATTAATAAATGATGTATTAGATAAGTTGTATACGCATACTATGCACACACAAGAGAGACAAATTGGGCGTGTGACGAATAAACGTCAAAAAGTCGTGACAAGTGATAATGAACGTAAAAAGTGTTTTAAATCAAATGAAATGAATATTATAAGATATTGAATAGTGTTAATATAAAACCAATAAGAAGTCCTAGCAAGACTTAAACATTTGAATGAACTTCAAATATTAAATACAGTGAGATATAAGTTGAAAGTTAACACAATCAAATTGAACATTGTGTATTTATGATAGGAAGGGTTATGAGACGAAGTGTAAAGTTTACATTATAACTACTATACATTGCTATGTGACTAATAGTTAATGTGAATGATTATATAATTATGTAGGGCACGTGAAGTGCATATATCTGTAAGTTGTTAAACTGTTATTGGTAAACAACGATCAAGGCAAGTCTTTCAGTTCCTATTTGTTATGTGAACTTGGTGATTAACTGTTTTAAATCTTTATTGCAAAGAGCATGATGTGTTATATATATGTTGAATGCATGAAATGTTAAAGTCAACTTATGACTACGTTGATTGAGTAAAGCATGCTGATTGAGTAAGGAACTCAATCTTTATACTTGTTATATGAACTGTAACATGTATGTTATGTTAGTCCAATGTTTATGAGATATATATGTTGAGCATGTTATTATGTGCTACGTGATGCATGAAAACTGTTAGCTTTTGTTGGGCTGTCGAGCACAACCTTGCAAATAACCATTTTTGCAGGTTAAGGGTTGAAGGTAACCCTATGTGCTACTTGAATGACGTGTAATATTTTAGCTAAAGTTGTTATTTCTTTTCACCATGATTAAGATTCATGAGATGTACTAAATGTTTTATGATGTATAGTTTTATGTTGAGTTGTAAATCTAATGTTAGAGTTATCTGATATGTAAAGGTTATCGGATTGAAATGTAAAATTTTATAATAACAATGATAAAGTGAATCATGAAATAAGATTGATTCAAAGACATATAGATAATAAAGGTTTTGGTTCAGGGAGTTAAAGTAAGAAGATATAAAAGTTTAAATTATTCCGCATTATATAAAGTTTAACATCGAATAATGATGTAAAATCAGAAGGTAGATGTGTTATTAACGACCGAAGTTAATAATTAAATTGTATGAATTTTGGTGTCGTTACAGTTTATAAGTTTAAGAAATGATTAAAATATTGTTGTAATATTAATAATATTAGATTATGAGATTATCAAGTTATTTATAGCATTTGGATTAAAGCGTTGTAAATATTGATATGGATTTTATTGTGAAACTTTATCTTTTCGTGTTTGGGTTACTAATCATGAGTTACTATTCACGAGTTACTATTCACGAGATATTATTTATGACAAAATTAGTTTCTTTTTATGACCAAATTATTGTTGATTTATGAATCTTACTCTTGAAATTAAACACATGTTTTGATTATATTATTTTTATAACATTTTTATAATCCTGGTGATGAAATTTCTCTTTGATTTGAGTGTAAAGATGGATAAATTATTAGTATGATCGTGGCTATGGGTTCTCTTTGGCCAGTAGTGCAAAGATGAATTGTTGATTGGTATGATCATGACCATTGAATTTATAATTGAATATCTTTAACTTAAGTGCAAAGGTGAATTGATCAACATGGTTATAATTATTGTTTATATAAATCCTGAAATGATTATATATTTCTTCGAGATATTAATATCTTTGGCATGTAGTGCAAAGATGACTTGTTGAATATCTTTGACATGTAGTGCAAAGATGAACTGTTGGTGAATATTTTTGGCTCGTAGTGCAAATATGAATTTATTAGTATGATTATGAACAAGAACTGTGATTTGGTATAACTATGATCTTTGATGTTTCAGGTAAATACAGGTGATAAAAATTATCTTCGTCCTGGGTGCGAAGAGGAATTTCGAACCACAATTATGATTATGAGTTATTCATGTGACGACCCCAAACTCGGGTACTTGAAACTCGAACTCGGTTCATCACGATACTATTTCTATAAGCGGAATAATACTAATAATAATAACAATAATATAAAGATCAACTTAATTTACATAATTATCAGAGTCTAGCTCCCAAGTACGTAACCTTTAAACATTCATTACAACCCATGATGGATAATATATATCATAATTGTCTTAATATTAATATCTACAAGATAACATTTGCATTCAATCAGCAACCTTTTCCTTTTTCCTTGGTCTTAGCAGAGCTCTCTAGTCGTTCGCACTTAGCTGAAAACATTTAAATTTAAGCAAGGATGAGCATTTGAGTGCCCAGTAAGTAATAGCAATTATATGTATATATATATATATATATATATATATATATATATATATATATATATATATATATATATAAGCTGAAAGGATTTAAATATTTTCTTTGTATTATTCTTCTACAACCAGTCAATAGTTGTGAAGTATTCTGAACCAATAATAATAACATAACAACTCTCTTTCAAAGTTTTGAAATTTCGTATAGATTATATCTGGGGTATGGTGACATGCTATGAACATTGTTTTAAATTTTTGATAGGGTAAGACATAAATTCATCTTCAAACTGTCATAACTTATGGGCACGGGGGGTGATCAGCCCGTTATGCCCTGCATTGATCAATACTACATTGCTAGAACGATATTATCGTTCATCCTTTGTCCGCCGAAGCGCATAAAAATTTTCCCGTGTAGGGATGTTCATACCTGTCTGGGTTCTAAATCAAAGGTTTTATCTTGTCAACAATAATCTATAATTCAACATATATATATATACGGGTAATTGACAAAGGTATATCAACATGTGATTAAATACAATGATTATCCAAGTGGGGACACTTGTTTAACCATTTCTAAAAATTAACGAACAGAATATATATATCTGAGTTATCATATACTAACATGTTGATATTCAAGGAGCTTATATAATATAAGGTTAATAATCTGTACCATAATAATATAGTTTAAAAAACATTCTTACTCACATCCATTGCATAAAGAAAATGCAAAGGTTAGATACTTGCCTGAAGCGCTACTTACAGTTTGTAATTTAGATTTATCGCTTATCTCACGACCTATCATTAATCAGATCATTCGTTCGATTAGAACAACATACTATAACATATAACACCGCTTATTGCAGTCAGCACATACCCTAATCACATTGGCACATAGATTTAACAACCATTGAATCACAAATAATTACTTATCTAATCACATTATCTAAGTCCAGATCAATTTCTGAAACATGTCGGTGTACCGATAACTTTATCGGGTAATTATCGAGTCTAAGACTCTATACTGTAACTTAATATCAGTCATACTATTTTTAAATGACTTAATATAATTTTAAAACATTTATTATAATTTATCACGAAATTTCAAACATCGGTATCACATTAAAATGATTTAAATACTAATCAATTCTATTATCATTAATATTTAATTAGTATTAAACTATTAATAAAATCATTTCCAAAATATTAAAGTTATTTATAATAACTCAAAATATTTTTAAAGTATTAATATTACCCTTAAATGATTTTTAAAATATTTAAAATTATTTCTAAATAATTATCAATAATATTAAAGTATTAATGTTTCTTTTATCAAAATATTAAAAGTCATTAAGTATAACTTAAAATATTTTTAATTCATTTATATCCCTTTTACATGATTTTTTTTAAATTAATAAAATCATTTATAAACTATTTATTTAATATAATTATTAAATAAATTTAATATCATTAATAATAACTTAATAATCATTAATATTAAATTATTAATAAAATTATTCTTTAAATATTAAAAGTTATGTTTTATAACTTAAAATATCTTTAAACACTTTATTTTTATTTAAAATGATTATTATAATATTAAAATTATTTTTAAACTAAATTATTTAATATAATTATTAAATAACTTTAATATCATTAATAATAATTAATTAATAAAATTCATCTTTAAATATTTAAAGTTATATTTTATAACTTAAAATATTTTTAAATACCTTATTATTATTTAAAATGATTTTTAATATAATAAAATCATTTTTAATTAATTTATTTAATTCATTTAGTAAATAAATTAACTACCATTAATATCAATTTATTAATGAAATTTATCACAAAATATTAAAAGTCATTAAAAATAACTTAAAATATTTTCTTATATCATAATATAATTTTTAATGATTTTTTTTAATATTAAAATCATTTTTAAATAATTTATTTAATATTATAACAAAATAAATTAAATACTTTTAATATTCCAAAAATAATAAATATTTATGAAATATATTTAAAATAATTAAAAACTAATTTTCGGAATTTAAAATATTTTTTTATAATTTATTTTGTATTTTTAATAATTTAAAACTAATTTTTTCTATTTTTTTATTAATTTCCGGAAAATAACATATTATCTGTCGCTAAAGACCACCTATAGCGACAGAACCGTCGCTATAGGTGTTCTTCATGTTCTTGGCCAAACCCAGAAATGCATGGTCAGTTGCTAAGGTGTCACGTTTGACCAACAATAATTCAGTGTGTAGTGTGATTCTGGACCAACTAAGCATTAGAGCGTGTAGTACTAGTGTAACACTTCAGGCTACAACAACAACCATGACCATACTACATAAACCGAACGAGATCTGGCCTTCCCAAAAAACCTTGTCAGAGCTGTTCTTCATTTCTGGGAACAGTTCATACTGCCTTCTCTCGATCTTTATATTTTGCAACACATGAACGGGTTTCGTGATCTTAGGCTTTCAGGTTGTAGAACACATGTAAGTCTATGGATCCATTACATAAAATCACAATAATAATAACAAAATAGCAAGATCTTGTCCGGTCAAACAAGGTCAGAAACCATGCTCATGAACTTTTTGGGTTACCTAGAAAGTTCATCCGTGGACTTTCTGCCTAGTTTGACCATCTACTAAATCTCACACGTTTGTGATAAAAGCTATCTAAGAGTATTAACCTGTAGTATAACTACCACACTATAACTTTAATGCAACAAAAGAACCAAAACATACACACACTGTCAGATCAAGGCGGTCAAAGATGTTGTCAGGCCGGTACTGGGCTGTTTCTGGGTTACCCAGAAACGCCTGGTCATGGCCGGTCAACTACGTTTGACCTTGAATATCTTGCTACCTAGACCAGATCTAAGTCTGATTTCAAGTTCAGATCATAGACCACATAACATACTACAAATACAAACCTTCAAATATACGAAAACATAAACAGAAAGAGATCTACACGATCTGACATTTGACTGTCAGAAACATTTTAAAATTTGTCTAGATTTTTGAAAACACCAATTTCGTGTATTTAAATGTTATGGACCCATAAGATGCCAACCCAGATCATTAAATTAGACTACAAACAACACGTTACAACTTCAAATCACAAGATCTAACAACATATTTTTGGAAAGAAATTCTAGAGTTTGTTTATACCTTCAAATGAGTAATTCTTGATTCTATGTTTCTGATTTGGTTATGGCACATGTGGGGCTTCAACATATGACTGATATACTATAGTTTTTCATTGGTTTTAGAGAGAGAGGCTCAAGTATGAGAATTTGTGCAAAATAAGTGGCTAAATGAGATTTTTCTCTCTCCAATTCTATAAATAGATGTCTTGGATGCATGAATGACTGATGTCTAGAGCTTGTCGCTGTCATTTGTAGCACATGGGGTTGGTATGAGTTGGTCACCAACTTTCATCTTGTATAGATTTGCAAGCAAACATAAAAATGTGACAAAAGGGCTTTTTGGTCATTCTCATATAATTTTTATTTCTAGATTGGTCATATGAATTTAAGGGCAACTATGTAATCCTTGCAAACCCTTAGGGTTTGACCCTAAGGTTTAGCACAAAAAGAATTTCTAGAATTGCAATTAGGGTTTGCACAAAATAAAATTAAAATCAAATAAAAATTAAATAAACTTTAGTTTCTAACATTTTGAAATTAAGGTTTCTAATTATGATTAATTTTCTAATTACGCTATACAGGAACATTAGGGTTTAATATTATATGATTAACAATAACATTGCTAAAATAGCAATTAGGGTTTACGATTTTGATAATTAGGGTTACAAATTTATAATTAGGTTTTCTAATTATCAAATTAGGGTTTAAAATTTTAGGATTTCCAAAATTAGCAATTAAGATTATAATACTTGCTAATTAATCACGTTAACACAATTACAACCATCTCGAACTCTAATTTAAATTTCAAATTAGGGTTCCTCATTTTCAAAAATTATTTAGGGTTTCTAGATTATAATTAGGGTTTTCTAGAATTTTAATTAGGGTTCACCTAATTAATACATTTAATACACGACATAAATTATATAACACACTTATAAAATAATCTTGCACTCTAATTTGGATCTCAAATTAGGTTTTAGCATTATTACTAGGGTTTGGTCATAATACACCGTAATTGACCTACCATTATCAATACGGAAATGCAGTGCATATTCATAGCACTGAAAAATTAAAATATAATTAATATTATATTATTATTCTCATACCTTGACAATAATCCAAAATTAGAGTTTGGATTCCATATCTGATTTATTCTTCATATTTAACCTTAACAATTAAGGTAAAATAATTAACTTAATAACTTATACTAAAATTCATATAATAAAATAATTATTATAATTATTCTAAAAATCACTCCTTATATTATTTAAATAATATATGATTATATTTTCTTGGAAAATAAAAACATTTCTGCCATAATTTTAATTATTATAAGAGTATACTTTATAATAATCAAAAATTCTAAAATAAATTCATTTGTAAACATTTATGTAATAAATATATTTTTATTTATCACATAAATACATATATATATTATCTTGTACAAATCCTCGTCCTTAAATAAATATAAAAAAAAATTTATACGCAAAATTTCTTATTTATTTATGTAGAAAATATCGGGTTGTTACATTCACCCTCCCTTATAAAGATTCCGTCCCCGGAATCACCGTTTTAAAACCTTTACATACATGGGTACATAACATACATAATCATCGCAAGTAGATCTCGGTCAACTTTAATCGAACTGATATTTAACTATTAACATAAAGCTTGTCTTTCTGATTAAACGGAAAAATTTGTTTCTAAAAGAACTCAAATTCCTCCTCAAACTTTCTTTATAAAATAATTTACTATATATAAGAAAATCATGTATAAAAAAATAAATTTGATTAGAATAATACCTGGAGTTGTATTCTCGGCTGCTACAGTTTCTTGAACGGTCATGTTGAAGACTCATTCGGTTGGTTTTGTTGGTTCATTTGTTGAAGTCGGTCCCGTTATCGCCAATGCCCTGCTGCCTTTGCTCGTATTTGCATTCTTTGTTTCCCTTCTCCTTGGACAGTCTTTCGCCTTATGCTCCTTTAATCCATAAATAAAACACCCACTATAATTTATTGGATTGGGGCAGTTAGGAGAGATATGTCCCTCCTGCCCACACTTGTAACACACATTCTTTCCTTTTAAACACTTTCCCGAATGATTCTTTCCACAATTTCTACCATGCACAACTCATTTCTTTCCATCTTCTGGCCTATTTCTCGTATTCCCAACATTATCACCTTTCCTCTTTCCAGTTCGACTACCACTACTCCCTCCTTCGGCTTTAACTTGAGTTGTCCCCCACCAAAGATTCACCCCTCCTTTCATTGTATAGGTGGCAAAAGCTGTCTGTTGCCCCTCTGTTACCCTAGCTATCACAACCACTTCTACAGGGTTAGTTGGTCTTCTAAATCCTGACGGTTCATTTATCTTGAAGTTTTCAAAGTTTGCCGATCGATTATCTTGCTGATTTCCTGCAGTTGGTAATCCATTCTGCATAGCTTGATCGTCTATATTCGTCAAATTCTGTGTTGGGTCTGGTTGTCCTCCAGCTTTGTTGGCAGGTTCTTCTGTCCTGTGACTTCGTTTTCATCTTGGCAGCATTATCTGATTAAATTATTCTTTATTAACTTACATTCTAAACCTTATCGTATACGTTTATCATATAATACAAAAGATTCTACTCAAATAATCATGTACTCAAAATATTAGATTTTGAAAACCTAGTTTACTGAATTAATCAATACTCATATAATTAACTACTATCTTTTCACCAGCTTATTTCATTAATCCCATAAACTCATATTCATATCACTTGACATATCATAGCACCTTTTGCTTTAATCATTTGCTATCCCATTGTGACTTAAAAGTCGGGAATCGCTGACATAACTTATACAAAATTTGAAAATTATTATCTTATACAAACATACCTATCATATACATAACATAAAATCATGTCTATTCAATTAATACTAGTACTACTTATTTCTTACGCCTCCAATAAGGATCAATTGCTTAGTAATCTGTCTATTTCCCTTATCCTCAATAATCCATTTACACCTAACTACATCTAGTTCATCCAACTTACCATACATTACGAGCTTAAGAACTCACCATAAACATACGAGTTTAGGAACTCGACATAGACCACATATTTTATTTATTTTTATTTTTTTAACTATAGTTTTTCTATCAGTCATTCTATCATTCTAGGATCTGGTACTATACTTTCCAAAATAACCACCTCATGGAGGTAGCTTTCAAGGTGAGCCTCTATTTCAGCTATTGGCTTTGATATTGGCTCGGTTACGGAGGTTGATTTCTTCTTTACAATTTAAGGGTATCCTAATCCTTTTTCACCTGACATCTACACATATAAATTATCCTGATTAACATATAGTATATACACACAACAAATAAGAGTTTTATATAAGTTATCTTTTATTTGGTTTGACGATGAATTTATTCAATTCATCTTCTTTTTAAACTCTATATGAGTTATTTGTATTTCAACGTTTCCCTCTGTTCTAAGGTTATAGCCTAAGGTCTAACCCACCTAAGGTTTTTAACCATATAGCTCTGATACCAACCTATGACGACCCCAAACTCGGGTACTTGAAACTCGAACTCGGTTCATCACGATACCATTTCTATGAGCGGAATAATACTAATAATAATAACAATAATATAAAGATCAACTTAATTTACATAATTATCAGAGTCTAGCTCCCAAGTACGTAACCTTTAAACATTCATTACAACCCATGATAGATAATATATATCATAATTGTCTTAATATTAATATCTACAAGATAACATTTGCATTCAATCAGCAACCTTTCCCTTTTTTCTTGGTCTTAGCAGAGCTCTCTAGTCGTTCGCACTTAGCTGAAAACATTTAAATTTAAGCAAGGATGAGCATTTGAGTGCCCATCAAGTAATAGCAATTATATATATATAAGCTGAAAGGATTTAAATATTTTCTTTGTACTATTCTTCTACAACTAGTCAATAGTTGTGAAGTATTCTGAACCGATAATAATAACATAACAACTCTCTTTCAAAGTTTTGAAATTTCGTATAGACTATATCTGGGGTATGGTGACATGCCATGAACATTGTTTTAAATTTTCGATAGGGTAAGACAGAAATTCATCTGCAAACCGTCATAACTGTAAGACCCCGAATTTTATGAAATAAAAGTATTCAATTTTTCTTATAATTACAATTTAGTAAATGGTTAAATTGATAAAAAAATTAAAGTTATGGGTGAAATGTGAAAATTGTTCAAAATAAACAAGTGGTTATAAAATAATCATTGTTGTCGGGGAATATTCGTACGACAGCGCAGCTATTTGTGGGCCCCATAACGAATAACTGTCAGGTGAAGGAAAACGACAAATTTGAGTTTTTATAAATAACGGCGTAGTTGTTACCGTTAACACTGTTGGAATACCCGGTGGTTAAAATACAGTAATACGCGTTATTGCACAGTAGCACACGGTATTGCATAGTATTTTTGAAATTATTGATTCTTACGTAAGAAGGCACTACTCAATAATTGTTACAGTAATTACTGTTCAATATTTTATTTTATTGATTCAATAATTGCTGCGTTGATATTTTATATTATTGTTGTTTCAATAATTGTAACTGCACAGTATTTCCTATTATCAGATCAATAATTCATATTATTTGAATAATATTATTAGATAACATTATTGGCAATGTCTAAAAAGTTTTGTCTAAGGAGAGGTTTGGTCACCTAATTGCGCGCCAGTAAGGAAAAATTCTTATTGGAAAGCCCCCTCTTTCCTGGGAACGGCCTGGTTGTCATAAATGTGATTCTGTAATATTATTTGTGAATAATTAATTATTGATTCATATGATAAGGAAATATTTATTTTATGTGGATATAAACGAGGGATATATTTTTCTGGTTAAAAATGAAGGAGTTAATGTTGAGGTTTTTATCCGTATTTTTGTCGGAATGGAGGTATTAAAAATCAGAATTTTTGAGATATTTTGCGGGGGTTATAATTTTTAATCCGACCGTTGGATCGTGGTAATTTTTGGATATGTTATACATATATAAGTTGAGTATATGTCCAAAAATTTTGAACCGTTAAAAATGAACGTATGATTTGTTATGAATTTTAAGAGGTGGCTGATTCAGAAATCAGGTTATAAATTATTTTTGGTGGAAAATTCTAGAATTGGTGGGCCCCACTTGTGGTTGGTGAAGAAATATGCTGAATTATATTTTAAATGTGGTGCGTGGGAATAGTAGCAGGTAAAGCCATCAGGTTGCAGGTCAAACCTACCAAAATTTTCCTATAAATAGAGGGCTAAGTTAGAATTGAAAATCACACCAGAAACATAAGCTTTCTCTCTTTCTCTCTCTATATTATGAAGCATATTTTGTGAGTATTTAGATACTTTGAGAGTTGCTATTCAGTGCAAGTTTCCTTCGGCTTTGCATACCGATCAGAAGTACTGCTCTTTTGAGGTAAGGGATAGTAAGGGATATTAAGGGATTTTAAGGGTTGTTATGATTTTCAGTTTCGTAATTTTTCTGAACTTCAAAAATTCTAGAAAAATTTGAAATGGTATTTTGATGAGTTTTATTGATTGTGTCCAAAAATGGTGATTTTTGAATGTATAGATTGAGAGTTATGAATTTTATGAGAAAAGACTATTTTAAAAGTAACTGCTTATAATTCCTTGTGGTTAACTCCAAAATTGATGAAATTTTTATTGGGAGTACATGTATATGATAGAAGTATACTCTGTAAATTTTAGAATTTTTAGACAAAAGTACAATTTTTGATAAATGTCTAAATATTCGGCTATTTTGGCCATATGAAAAATAGTAAATGACTTTTAAAAATTCTGAGAAAAATATATGTTCACTATGGGACTATATTATGCTAAATCCCAGAAAAGAAATATTTTTGGAACTGATTTGGTATTTTTCATAAAAATAGTCTAGTTATGAGTAAATGAATTAAATATGTTTTGTGAAGAAAGAAAATTGGAAAATAGGATTTTATGGCTTGAGAATCCTATATGAGGTATATGCAAATTTTTTATGAGGATTTTGGTTATTGATGATGAAATTGTAAGAGTTTGGTATTTTTGAATGATTAAATGCATTATTTAGTAAGTGTAAACAATTTAAATAAATTGTTTATAAGCTTAAGAAATGTTATTCTTTCAATATCATTACACCGAAATATTGGTATGGATTTTATTGTGAAATTTCTACCTTTTTGTGTCGGGATTACTATTCATGAGTTACTATTCACGGGTTACTATTCACGGGTACTATTCAAGATAAAATTGGTTTCTTTTTTCTAACTAAATTATAGTTGATTTATGAATATTACTCTTGAGATTAAATCTATATGTTGATTATATTGATTTTATTATCATATATAACATTTTTATAATCCTGATGTTGAATTTCTCTTTCACTGGAGTGTAAAGATGGGTAGATTATTGGTATGATCATGACTAGGGTTCTCTTTGGCCTGTAGTGCAAAGTTGAATTGTGACTGGTATGATCATGACCATTGAATTTACAATTGAATATCTTTAGCTTAAGTGTAAGGATGAATTGATTAACATGGTTATAATTATGGTGTATATAAATTCTGAAATGATTATATATTTCTTTGAGATATGAATATATTTGGCCTGTAGTGCAAATATTAATTGTTGAGGAATATCTTTGGCCTGTAGTGCAAAGATGAATTGTAGATGAATATCTTTGGCCAGTAATGCAAAGATGAACTGTTGATGAATATCTTTGGCCTGTAGTGCAAAGATTACTTGTTGATGAATATCTTTGGCCCGTAGTGCAAAGATGAAGTTATTAGTATGATTATGAACAGGAACTGTGATTTGGTATAACCATGATGTTTGATGTTTCAGGTAAAGACAGGTGATGAAAATATTCTTCGTCCTAGGTGCGAAGAAAAATTTATAGTCACAATTATGATTATGAGTTATTCATATGATTGTGGAAAGGAACTG